>JAJHUR010075341.1:0-19510 GCA_027495735.1 Lutjanus campechanus | reverse complement strand
CAACCCCCCCCCCCCCCAATCATAGCTACACCAGGGACATGTTCATGCACTGGTGGACTTGCACTGGTTGGAGAATGAGCTGGGAAAGGGGTAAGTGCCTCCCTAGCAGACAAAATATGGTAAAGTGTCCTCTATAGTGCCCATTCAGTGGACAAATGTGGGGTAAAGTGCCCTCTATGATGTGACCCTCAAACCCAGTGTTTCCCAACCCTGGTCCTCAGGGACCCCTGCCCTGCATGTTTTAGATGTTTCCGTGCTCCAACACACCTGATTCAAATGATCAGCTCGTTATCAGGCTTCTGAAGAGGCTTGATGACAAGCTCATCATTTGAATCAGGTGTGCTGGAGCAGGGAAACATCTAAAAAATGCAGGGCAGGGGTCCCCGAGGACCAGGGTTGGGTACCCTTCCAAAGGAGACAACAATGCAGTGCTATATAGTTTGTCCTACATACTAGAAAATTATTTGGCCTCCACAGCCTTCAAATAGTTAAATAGTTCCTTATGTGTTGTAGTGGCTGTTGTACAGTAAAACAAATTTAATCTAAAGCAGGAACTGGAATTGTCTCACCTTAAATGCATAATAATTTTTTGCCCACTGGTGCCAAACCGCATACAGGTGAGGCAGCAGCCTTCTTCCCCCTCCCCCTTTTTTTTGTTTTTTGCCCCTGCCCCTCAGTCCTCCACTTTGTTTATAGTCCCGACCAATGGTAGCACGAAATGACTGCCCTTGACTGATGCAGCAGAACACAGACGAGTAAACTTTTAGCCTCATTTCTAGGTGGATAAACTGAATTTACTTGACTTTATCCTCCACCACGCTTCTGCCTACTAATGGCTTTCAGTTTCTGGTTTGACTTCTATGAATATCTAAATCTAATCATGCGTTTTAACCTTTCTTCAGGCACACTTGCACCACTTGCGTGCTGCCAGACGCTGAAAGCATATTATCCAATTAGCGGCGTTAGAGAAAGGGTCGTCCTTGGCACGGCAATTTTCCAATTAGGCCCGAGAGGAGCACGTGCATTTGTTCCCCTACTTAGAGCCATGTAAACGGGACGGTCGTGTCTTCACAGAAAAAAAGACGACTCACTCTGTGTGTAAAATCTGTATGTGTTTAAAAAAAAGAGAAGGAGAAACATGCACGCTTTAGTGAACGCCTTCATGCGCTGCCTCTCCTTCCTTTTGCCTCCCTCTTGGCTTTGTGTCAGCTTTTGCTTGTGGGTTGGGAGCGAGTGCGAAGAGACGACGCTGCCGCGGCCCAATCCCAGAGCTCGTTTCAAAAGCAGAAAGCCTCTTACATATGAGGAAGTAGCAGCAGCAGCAGCAGTAGCAGTAGAAGCCCGAGGAGGCTCCAGCCCGTCGGTCTCACCAGCTCCAGGCTGCGTCTCGCCGGCTGCTACAAGCCCCGTTGCTCCTCAGGGCCCTCCGTCGGGTCGGATCTGGATCGGGGGTCTCTGGCGAGCCGTGGAGCGCGTCTTCGGAGCCCCCTGGGTCCTCCTCCGCCATCGCTGGTGCCCGAAGAAACGTCGTGCGGCAGCTTTACGCACCCCGTATCCTGTCTGTGCCCTCGAGTCGAGCGAGATTAAAAGCTTCCAGGGAGGCGCTGCTGCTGCTGCTACGACAACCGAGCGAGGGAAGGGAGCGGGCGGAGGAAGGAGCGGCTCCACTTATCCGAGGAACATGAGCGGGTCCGTGGGGATCCCCAACCTGAGCCCGGCGGAGTGCGCCTCGGATGCGTCAGCGGAGCGGAGCATCGATGAGGTAATCACCGTGGATCAGCACTCGCAGGAGATGGGGACGGTGACGATCACAGTGGCCATCCAGGCGGCGGAGGACGAGGAACCCGAGGAAGTGTCATCCAATAATATTGACTTTCTTGGAGGCAGCTGTAGTGAGGACGAGCTCGGAAGACATGACAAATCAAGGTTTGACCCATTTGATACTTTGTATTAGTGTTACTTGAGGTGATAACACGGTTTGTAAACTATAAGTATGAGTCAGTTATGTTAGTATTTGGGTAACAAACCATTTCCTTGGCATTTGCAGACTTGTACATTCACAAATTTGTCAAATAAACGTGAGTAAAGTCCATTCCGCAAATGCCATGACAGGCAGACTGGGTTCATTGAGTTTGGAGGGTGAATGAAACATTTGGTATCAAGGTTATTGGAACCCCTCAAGTCTATTTCTGCCTTGGATTTTACTGTGTTGGCCCGTAACTTGAGTTGGTGAGCTGCCAGCACATGAGCAGCGTGGGTACTATTGGGTTGTTTTGTTTCACTGAAAGAATGCCAGCTGTGTAGAAAGGCACTGTACAAATAGACTAGAATAATCCCGTCAGGTGGATCACACAGAAGACAAAAGGCATCACAATATGCGAGGAGGATAATACATGACATACTTGAGGGATATTATTATTGTTATTATCTCCTGGGTGGGATGGCGGACTGGAGAAGTGTTGAACCACCTGTAGGCTGTATGACCAGACACCTGAGAGAGCCCGAGAGAAAGATAAAGGATGGCACCTTCACTTTAATCTAATTCCCCTGCGTCATGGCCTGCTATTTTTATCCTCTGGCCTATAAGTTCCACACTCGGACGACGTGCGCAAAGAGTGAGTCAGTGACAGGAGGAAGGCCAAAGGGGAAAATAAATCTCCACACCAGGCATTGTTTGCTTATAGGTTACACCTTAAATGACTGTGTGGCTTAAATAAAGAGCGTCAGTGTCACCTGTGCATGCCTGTGCGTTAGACACGTTTTTCCACACAGGATGTATTTCAAGATCTTCAAACCTGATATGAAGCACGCTGGGAGCAAGAGAGTAAAGTGCAGACTGTCAGTTGTCTGTACATGCTGTAGTTTCACCTCCATAGTACCTCAGCATTCCTTCAGAGACTTGCAGTGCACCACTTATAGTCACTTGAGAGAAGAGTCAGACTGATATCGGTCAACTGATACTACTGGCTGATACTGACCTGACACATCTATATCGTCCATATCTGTATTGGTGTATATGTCTTTACAGAACAAAATGTAAATGCAGCTATGATAGGTCAGTAGAGGGCCGATGATATTAACTGAGCAATATATCCGTTGAGCTCTAGTTTTATATAGCATTTTATGTATGTTTAGTCTTTCAACATTTTCACATTAAAACATCTAAAAACGCTAGACATGTTATATTTTGTTGTTGTTAACTTACACTCCCAAATGTTTCTAAAAATGCTCAAACGCAAAGAAATTTATTCAAGGTAATGGTGAACATGAGTAAATGTAACATGAATTAAAATTCAATATTTCCTCGTTCATGAGAATTATTTCTGCCTGTGTCTTGTCAGATTTTCATCAGTAATGGTGGTTGTTAAACAATGACGAAAACAACTCCCATGATCCCACACTACTTCACTACTTTGTATTTTAAATAGATAAATAAAGAATAGTGGCCAATATATACCTCAGAATTTTTTACTCCTTAATATCAGTATTGGCCTCCAAAATCCAGGCTCTACTGGAGAGTTCACAACAGCCTTTTTTTTTTTTTTTTTTTCCATGTTCAGTATTCCTGACATATCTGCTGTGTTTTCTTCAATTTACATATTTAAACCCATGCATGTGCAGACAGGGACAGTATTCTCTTCTGTAAGCGCAGCTCGTGCTGGTCTGTATCTGAAGTCCTGGGGAAGCAGTGGGCTCGTGCCAGCTGTGCGGTCAGCCTGCTGGAAAGCTGTGGACTGAGGGTGTGGAGGGAGGGAAGGAGGGGAGGAGGCTGGAGGAGGTGATGAGTCATCCACAAAATTTCATTCAGACCCTCACTCTAATCTGCAAGGCTACCTGACTGACTGCGCCGCTCCACAGCTTCAGCCAGGTGTCTGAGGGGGATCAAACTGTGCTTAAAAGCCTCAGCTAAGCGGTGCCGGTACCAGTTTTTGTAAATTGAGTGAAGTTGATTTGTTTAGCCACCATATTCTGTGTGGGAGGGAGAGCCTGTGACTCTGCACCCTTCAGATGGAGAGGTCTTGGCAGTTCCAGGATGGTGGGACACTGTGGTGTCAAGGTCTGCCGCTGAGGCATGGCTGGAGAGGCAGCTCGTCAGCTGCAGAGAGAAATGGCAGGATGACTGTGTATTCCTGCCAACAACTTGTAAGCCTCTGGCTTATTGTATTAATGAAAGTGAAATGTGTAACAGTTGTAGTTTTGGCAGTTTAGAATATGAAACACATTGCTGTTTCAGTGACGTACTAGAGAATCTCTGCTGACTGTGATGCGTGTTGTCTTCCCACACACAGCGGGGCCGGGACCAGTGGAGGAGAGTTGGAGGAGGAGAGCTGGCAGCCCCCGGATCCAGAGCTCATCCAGAAGCTGGTCGCTCAGATCGAGTACTACCTGTCGGATGAGAACCTGGAGCACGATGCCTTCCTGCTCAAACATGTCAGACGCAACAAACTCGGCTTTGTCAGCGTCAAGTTGCTGACTTCATTCAAAAAGGTAACTATAGCTGCAAAGCACATGGGTATAGTCTGGAAACATGATGGGAAATAATTAGGGGTGAAAATCACAAGTTTTATTACAATATGATATACCAATTCTTTGGACATCCACGTCTGGTTATTTTTTATAATCGATTAATTTGTTGACTATTTTCTTCATTAATTGATTAATGTCAGAAAATGGAAAAAAAAATGTCATCACTGTATCACTGTTTCCCAAAGCCCAAGATGACATTTTCAAATGTCTTGTTTTGTCCACAACCCAAAGATGTTCAGTTTACTGTCAGAAATTACTAAAGAAAACCACATTTAAGAAGCTGAAATCAGAATTAGCATCTTTTTTAATTTTTCTGAATTTAATTGATTATCAGAATAGTCAGGGATTAATAGCCAACTAATCATTGCAGGTCTATGGACAACTATACTATACTATATAATATACACATTTAACTATTGTGCAATTAACAAAAGTATAAAATTCAGCTCAATAACTTTCAAGGGTTATAGATGATTTTTTTGTTGTTGTTGATTTTTGGAAGTCACCATTATTAGCTCAAGCCTATGGCATTCTACATTGCTTAACTTAGCCTAGCGGCTAGCAGCCTTTTCCTCTGCTCATAGCTTAAGAAATTCTAAGTACTCCTTCTTAGTCTGTGCGGGACTTCATTCACTGCATCTCCTGACAGAAAATGAGGGTTGAATTTCAGACTGTATGTACGGTTTGGTTTTTTTCTCAGCAAAACACTGAAACAAAGCAGCTAGTAACAATTTAGCTGACAAGTTGCTGAGTATTTTATCTCATGGTGGCATTATTTGTATATGGCATGTGCATTGTCTCTTCACCCATCTCTTCTCCAAAATTCAAAATATTTCGACACTGCTGTTTTATCCCAGAGAGGGGAGTAAATATATTCGTCTTGGACAGAAACGGTGACATAGAAGTGCCACAGGAATTTTGAAATAAAATCATATCTTTAAGATGATGATATGGATTGATATTTTCACTTTCGGCTTCAATGATATTGGATCGTTGATCAGTAAAGTGACAATCCAGATCGCTGGATTTCTACACCAGTAGAAATAATTGGATTTCACCTGTTATAGTATATTGATGTTCCTGCACTGATGGTAAACTAAAGCTGATGTGCAGCCACAGTCTACATACATGATATTGGTATGAAAATGTACAAAGGAAGTTAAAGCGAGACTGAGGAAAAACATTTAAAATGGGAACCTGGATAAATCTTCAGGCCGTGTTTATTTCTCAATGACGCTGAGGCTGAGAAACTGAGGACTGATTATCAATGACTCTTTCTAGTGTCAACATGACTAGTTGTTGGAGTGCAACGATATTCTCACATTGATTCACGACAGCTGGTGCTACTTTAAGCTCATGCACGCAGATTTGTTTTTCTGTTT
The DNA here is from genome assembly GCA_027495735.1 of Lutjanus campechanus. NCBI lineage: Eukaryota > Metazoa > Chordata > Actinopteri > Lutjaniformes > Lutjanidae > Lutjanus > Lutjanus campechanus. Next base: position 13,601 of record JAJHUR010075341.1, on the reverse strand, counting down.
ATTCCACAAGTAATCTCAGTCCCCACGCTCATTTTTAATAAAAACAAGTCTTCAAATACGAGCTTGATAACACTGAGGTGACGCATTTTAAGCATGAGCAAATTATACAGCAAGGAACCGAGTATGCAGTGAAGCCAGGATGTTTGTGTGTTGAATCAGTTATAATTTCATCAGTACAGATATTGATTCAAAACTGAAAGGAAGGCAGGTGCACATTACTGAGTGAAAGGTTTAAGTTATTGTTAAAAAGGACAGTTCACCCCCAAATCAAAAGTGCATATTTTTCCTCTTACCTGTAGTGCTATCCATCCAGATTGTTTTGGTGAAATCAGCCATAGAGAGATCTGCTTTCTCTCAAATATAATGGAACTAGATGGCACTAGACTTGAAAATCTCAACACCAATGTCTCTCACCAGAAATCATGACCCAGTTAGATAATCCACACACCCATGTTGTGAGCAGTTTCATGTAGGAACTGCTTTCTTTCTACTAGATGTATCAAGATGGATAAATGGCTGTACAGTTGGCATTTGTCTTTTTTCACTTGCCCAGTCGAGCAGTAGGTCAGAAATGTACTTGCCTGAAGTCAATTACTTGCCCCTGACAAACTCGCAACAAAGACTCAAATTAATTCATCAGCCATGTTTAATATAGGGCTGCAATATTTCTAAAATGTCAGAAGACAGTGAAAAATGTCTATCCTAGTTTCCCAAAGTCCAAGGAGATGTCTATAAATGTCTTGTTTTGTTAATCCATAATGTATAATAACGTTAATAATATAATAATATCGTTCAACTGAAGCTCAAAGAGAAGCTGTTGCAAGAATTGAATTTATAGCTTAACGGTCATGAGATGACCCTCTTAAACCACTTAACATCTGACCCATGTAACGCAAGCATTGTCTCTTTGCAGGTGAAACACTTGACACGTGACTGGAGAACAACTGCATATGCTCTGAGACACTCAAAGATACTTGAGCTGAATGATGAGGGGCGTAAGGTGCGGCGTAAATCTGCAGTGCCAGTCTTTGCCAGCGAGTCCTTGCCTAGCCGCATGCTCCTGCTGAGTGATTTGCAGAGGTGGCCGGAGCTGGCTGCTCTCACTAAGGATAACGGAGCCGGCGAGGGAGGAGCCACTCAGCAGGAGCAGCTGATGAAACTGTTGCTGAAAGCGTTCGGAACATATGGCGCCATCGCCTCCGTCAGAGTCTTGAAGCCCGGGAAGGACCTGCCGGCCGACCTGAAGAGGCTGAGCGGCCGCTACACCCAGCTCGGCACTGAGGAGTGTGCCATTGTGGAGTTTGAAGAGGTGGAGGCGGCTGTGAAAGCCAATGAAGCAGTGGGGAGCGAGGATGGAGGGGCCAGCACGCTGGGGTTGAAAGTAGTCCTGATCGGCACCAAGCCGCCCAAGAAGAAGGTACCCAAGGAGCGACCGCGCGAGGAGGGAGGGATGCGCAAAAGTCGCTCGCTCAACAGCAGAGTGCGAGAGCTCCAGTACCACGGGGACGACTCGGCCTGCAGCTCCTCAGACACTGAGAGCAACCCCACGTCCCCTAGGCTGGCCAGGAAGTCCCAGTCCTGTAATAAGCTGAGTCCGACCACTGCAGGCATCACCTTCCAGAACAATCACCTGAGTCCTGCCATCTCCCCGCGGAACAGCCCCTGGTCAAGCCCCCGCGCCAGCCCCTGCCCTCAGCGCAAATCTCCTCATTCCCACAAGTCTCCTTTAGCCACCGAGGGCAGACTGAGCCCCGAGCCTGGGCGCCGCTGGGCAGACTACTCCTCAGACAGTAGCCTCACCCCTTCAGGGAGTCCATGGGTGCAGCGGCGCAAGCAGGTGGCGTCTCAGGAGAGCAGTCCGGTCGGCAGCCCCATGCTGGGCCGAAAGATCCAGAACGCCGACGGCTTGCCACCAGGCGTAATGAGGCTGCCGCGGGGCCCCGACGGAACCCGGGGCTTTCACTGTGTCACTGTCGGCGAGCGGGGAAAGACTGCTGCCACTCAGACTTGATATGTGGAGCATCCTTATGCATTCCTAACCCCCAGAAATAAAATGATAGATGGGAAATATGCGCTGTTCTTGGCCATGTCGCTCAGCCCCCACCCCACATTTGAGACTGTGTAGATATATTTTTGTTGGAGTGCATCAGTTTTCAGTCTTTGTTTATATTTTTATACGATGTTTTGAGTTACCATGGTAACATTAGTGGTTTACTAATGGAAGTTTGAGCGAATGTAAATTGATATTGCTTTGAAATGGACCATGTCATCTCCATTGCTGTCTGTACTTGTTCTACATGGGGCGGGTTGGAGAGGGAATTCCACTTTTTTTTTGTTGTTAATTGAAAAGTGTCCTCTGTCTTGTGTGTAAAAGCTCACAACATTGTCTGTGGATGGTGTATAAATGTGTATGTGGCACTGGCACATGGACTTGATAGAGATATCACCATATGCCTTTTCTGTATTTGTCTACTGTGAGTTCCATTTTTACATGCTGTTTAAACTGAGGCCATAATCGCTCCACTGCCATAAAAGGTTGGACAGTCAAACTTGGACATGTTTTTTAGTTTTTATTTTGCCTTTTTTAATTTCAGTATTTTCAGTAAGCTTTGGCATTTTGTTGGGAGGGGTCTCTTCTAGCCCTGTAAATGTTAATTTGTTCGACAGATAGCTGCTTTATTTATTTTTTAGCTTTATTTTTATGTTTTTTTTTTCTTGGCATTATGTGTTTCCATCAGTCTAAGCTCGCAGTGAGGTTTGAGGGATCAGGTCAGACAGAATTCTTACATCTGAGCTGGGGCATTTGTACAGTGCAATTCCTATTGTACAAATAAATCACTAAAATTGCAGTTGGCCTGCCTTTCTCTTTTGTTTGTGACACATTTTGAGGTGTTCATGATGGTCTGAAACAACCATGATCCACGCTTCCATTTTTTACTTCAATATCTAAGCGAGATATCATTGCTTTGCCAAGACTGTAGAAGCCTCTCAGCCTTGGAAAGCAGACTTGGCACACTGGTGTGTTTTTGAAATGGAGTGCACAGATGGGAGGATGATAAGATAGTTGGATTATAAGCTATATCAGCCCTCCATGAGGAACATATAACTGACAAAACGGTGGAGCACACCAGTTGGTACAAATAATTAATTCAAATTTCCTGTATCTTGGTGCAATACCAGAGGTGGTAGATGCTACCCTTTTATTTTTCATGTATAATGTAGTGTAAACTGTACAGTACAGTAAACGGTAATGTCAAAATGTCTATAAATTATCCAGATTGAATTTAAATATGGCACAAAATAACTGGTTGTCTCAGTAGCCAACACTTCCAGACAATGCATAGCAGAGGCACCCTTTTGACAGCAATTATAGCTTTTATTTTGAATGGGTCTGTGTCAGGTTTGCACATCAGGACATCGCCTTCACCCATTGTCCCAACTCCGTCAAGTTCTCATGGATACCGCGTGAACACCTATTTTTATTTTTCTCACCCCAGATTCTTGATTGGATTGAGGTCTGGATTCTGAATTGGACAGTGTCATTGTTGTGTTGAAAATAGTACGTTCCTGTCTTAACTGTGGCTTTATGTCCAGGGTTGTTTTCCTGCTGGAAAATAAATCATCTTTCACAGTTTTCTTCCAGACTGCAATGGATTTTGCTCTGATTTGTCTTACATCAAATATAAGATTAAGTATGTATGATGGACAAAATCTCAGTTTTGGAGGACCAGCTTACTATTTGTGTCAAAAGTCTCCCACATTCCCTCTGGCAAACACTCATCCAGATGTGAACAAGCTGCAGCTCTTGCACAGCCATGTAATACTGTGGCTCCCTCAGTGTCCGTAGACCTCTTGGTACTATTCAATAGCTTCGCTGCAAACTTGTCTGGAATTACAAACAGGTGATCTCCATTAAACTAATTATGTGTCTTTAAAAACATTATTGGCTGTGCCAGTGCTGATTTTAAATAGCCCCATTTCCACCCAGAACTTTAAGTACCAGGAACTGCACTGTGATCTAAACACCTCCAAAGATTAGGCAAATCAGTCCACTGATGTATGAAAAAGCGAGTGCTGTTTTTACATTTTGCACATGACAATGCAACAACCATGACTCCATATAAAGGTCAGTTCATCAATCTGCGTTCTTTAACTCCATTGCTGAGTTTCCACAGCAGGAATTCTGAAAACGCAGACAACAACAGGCTCAAGGAACCTTTTCCTTCCCTGAAAAGTAGTTCCTTAGACCAAAAAAATGTGAGTACTTTGGGTGGAAGAATGGTTGTTGATGTGTTGAAGCACAATGAACAAAAAACAAACAGGTTTGTGGCTGCAGATTTTTAAAAACGGCTGAAATAAAATGCTGCGAGTATTCGACCAATCAGAAATGTTCAAGCCCCACCCCAAAGTTCCTGTGCGTTCCTGTATGTTTTGGAAAGTATTACCCCCTGAGCAGGAACATGTCAGGGGTTAAAATAATGTCCCTGGGACTTAATTTAGACCCTGGTCACTGCAGTGGAAACAGAGTTCCAGCAGAGGTTCCTAGTCTGTGGGGCAAGTTCATGCAGTGGAAACAAGGTGTAAGTCATAGCAAAGGGCACTTACGCAATCAATCCTTTGGTGTTTTCTATTTATTCTTAATTTTGATCATATTGTAGAGCTTTGTTTTCACTTAATCATGAAATGGTCCTCTCTGCTAATTATTGTCAAAATATTTAATGACTCTGTTGTGATTCAGTGTTGTGTTATGAAACTAAATGCAAAGGTCCAAGTGTGGTGATTACTTTTTATAGCACTAAGATTTCTGTCTGTCCTTAGGTGATTTCAATTGCTCCTTAGCAACCATCTAAGTGGTGAGAGAAAGGAGCACACACTTGGATGCTTACAGAGTGGTTAGACTTTTGAATTTATGTGGTTACAATATTGTGTTTATCCACTTCTTGTTGTTAGATATCTCCTGTAGGAGTGCGTATAATGGGAGGACACAATCTGTCAGGCAGTGGTGAATACAGAGGGTCAGAACCGATGCTCTAAAATTCAGAGCTGCATTTGGACTAAGTGGGATTGCATAAGAGATAGATGAATAAACTTTTGTTCTCCTCTCTGCATGATTAGCAATTCAAAATCAGGAAGTCGTGATTCCATCTATCTTTGACAGACAATATGTTAGCTGAACTCCCAATGACTGTTCATTCTAACAGTGTGAATAACGACTGTTTGGGATAAGTACCACAAAATTAAATTATTATTCTCATCATACAAAGTGCTGTGTAATTACCATTAAGGATGGTTTCATACTCACAGCAAATAGGGATATCATAAAGAGAGATAATGGCAAAACCAAATATCACTCCTGCCATTACTTATAATTTGGCAGTAGTCTCTGATGTATGAATAAAGTTATTTTGTGCAGTAATTTAGTTATTTACTCCAGACTTGATTTTCACAAACATAATAAGATGTGGGTATCAGATTACATGTCAAAGAATAGAACCATCCAACTTTGTGTTTGAGCTTAGTTTTGTAGAAATTACTTAAAGCTACTACAAGGATTTTTTTTTTAAAACTGGTAATGAAACCGTCTCAATTTAATACTGATGCCTCTATATGACCTGCATAAGCAAACAAGACCATCCATAAGAAGAATGGCTATTTCTGTACTGTTATTCTTAATGGTTGCCACTAGGTCAGATTTTCCTTGAAATCAGATGAAACAAGCTTGTGTTTACATTTTCTCAGGCAAAGTGAATAGTACATTAGCCAGTTAAAAGGAAGAAGGAGGAGCTTTTTATTCATATTTTATATTTGACATTATATTATGTTCTTATTATGGTGAAAACATGACTGCTTTGTCCACAGGGTCATTACGGATGCAGCAATGCTGAAGTATTCTACAGTCATTATATAATTCATCATAGGCTGGGTTGCACCAGGCAAGGATTCATATTTAACCCTGATTAAATCATGGTTTAACTTTAATTTATGTTGCACCAAACTTTTAAACTAGCTTAAAATTAAGAGACATTCAATTGAAACCTCTCTATAAACTTCTGTTTAGTTTTTATGCTAAACCTAGATTAAATGCTATTCTGTTGTACCAAAAGTTTAAACTCCAATTTAAAACATGATAGTGTTAACTTTAAACTTACCCTTTTGGCAGTTTAACTTTTGAAAGAGGTGCCTTTTGACATGGATCGAGCAACATAATTCTCTCCTAACCCGCTAAACAACTTGTAGTTAGCTAGCAAGCAAATGTTAATTTAAAAAAAAAACACTTTTAGCTACAGTAGCTAGCTAACAATCCAACTTTTTGTTAAAGCTACTACAAGGAGTTTTAGAGGTCATGTAAAAGAAAAAGGGGGGTTGAACTATGTTGTGCTGAATTGTGGAGTTAGTCTGGTAGACTAGTGTCCATGATTTCTGTGGTCAGGATTTTTTGGGCGGACCTGAAACATGGACTATATAAGCCCGACACATGAACAAAACCTCACCCTCCCTAACGGTAAGTTATGAACATACCTTGAATGACTCCATCAGTCCAAATCAGCCGGCAGTTCACCTCAGCTCACTTCAGTTCCAACAACTCGACACAGAAGAAAAAAGAACAGTCCTGTCACTGTCCTCTGGTTCTTGTGGCTTGAACATGTCTGGACATGTTCAATAACAGAGCGTCCATGTTTCAGGTCATTTTCAGGTCATAGTGGTGTTTGACAAACTCAGGACACACATCTATTGTTGCTTACACAATCTTCAACTGATTATGAAACAGTCACAATTTATTACTGATGCCTCTGTTTGAACAACATAAACAAACAAGGCCATCCACAATAAGATTGGCTATTTCTATAGTTATTTACCACTGGCTTGGATACTCCTTGAAATCAGGTGAAAGCATCAAACAGCCCCCAATTATGTTGAGTAGATAGCCAGTTAAAAAGAAGCAGGGGAAGATTTTTACTCAGATAAATTAATTTTTGACATTATTTTTTGTAGTTATGTCAATGGAAATACCACTGCTTTTGTATACAGGATCCTCCAAAATCAACAAAATATGAAAGCTCCTTTTAGTAGCTGTAAGAAACTACTACTCTGATTAGACATAATCTAATCTAATTAATGGATTAAATTATCCCAGTTATAGTGTTGTAAGTACATGTAGCATGAAGCAATTCAAACATATATACATGCATATACACAGATGCAGCCTATGTACAAACACACGCATGAGAATGCATGAAATATTATGCCAATTGACACGTAATGAAAGTGTTCATGCCAGCACATAATCACAAAGTGTGATTCACACAGTGAGGTCATGCTGGGGCAGTGAGTGGCAACAATCGCAGGAAGCATCTTGTGGATGCAGGATTACAAAGCCTGTTGTCAATACTTAAATTACAGTCTTCCAAAAGGTGGAAAAAAAATCTGCTGTGTCTTGCAGAATATAGGTAAGCATTTCATGTCTCCTCCTCAGCTCAGAGTATATGACAAACACTTGCATCAGTCTGTGGGAGGGAGCTGGAGTGGCTGTGAGTGGGTGGCGTTAAATTTGAGGAACTAGAATTAGGGTGGAGTAAATTTACAACAGTCTCAGTGAAGCAGCCAATTGGAAAAGTCGACACAAGAAACAAGAACTTACCAGAAAGGAAATGATTTTTTTCTTTTTTCTCCTCCTCACATTATGTAACATGAGTGCAGTCATATCTACATGAATTTCTAAAATAAATAGGGCTGTTGTTAAAAACAAAAAAAACAAAAAACAAACTATAACTGATTTACTGAAATAACTGTCACTCACATGTTTAGTCACTGTCTCTGGCATTTTCAGTGGCTTGCTCAAAAAGAGCACTAGTTTAGGAAGGGAGTGTTTCTCCTCGGTCACTTGGTCCTGACCCAATTCCTCTGTGACACATCTGTGGGGAACATCGGCCTCTGGCACCGCTCACTGTGTTCAATATGAGAAAAGGCACAGACATCTGTGAAAATGACCTCCGCTAATAATAGAGCTCTGAATTCCTGTCAGCTTTCAAGCAGACGGCCCGAGCTCGTGACCCCGAACAGAGCACCTGTCCTGCACAAGTTCCCTCCACTGAGACGATGCTTGACCTCTGACCTCTTTTTGAAGGTATTGATGAGAGCTTCAGAGAAAAGGGGGGGAGGGGTTTTGAATGCAAAGCCGTGGAAACAATTCTGTATTCCAATCACAAACGGTCACTTTAGTCATTTAATTTCAATCATTTCTACTGCAACAATTTGATAGGTCTGACTATTGGTGCTTTCACCATTATAATAAATGAAATAATTATAAGTAATGTAGATATTAGGGGTGTCACAATATACCGTTATCATATATTATATTTAAAAAATGAAATTCAGAGACGTCATTATCTGTATCTGTTCCAACTAAATTATCTGTCTCTGTATCTGTATTCGGAGGGACTGAAGGCGGATGTGGTTTACACTTTTTGCAGTTACAGACTCTCTCCACCTCCTTACACTCGTAATTTGAGTGTGTTTGTCAAAAGAGATACAAAACACACGAGAAAAAGAGTTAAAGCTGAATTTGACTCAGCAGCATTATTATTTTTAGACAGATACACTATTCTTTTGGCCATGACAAACGTAGTGAAAATCTTGTATCGTGACAGCACTTGTGGATATGATGACAAAATGGGTAAGGCAAATAATAGAACAACTAGGTAAATTAAGAAAATTAAATCCCTTTACTTTAATGCCGTCTTTTAAACCAGGAAAGGACAACACTTAGACCATATCACAATATAAAAAATCTAAGACAACATCTAGTCTAATATCACAGTATCAATATAATCTGATATATCGCCCAGCCTTACTTTTAGTATGTGGTTTCTCAACATACAGATCTAAGTAAAAATTGTGTTTAGTCTCTTCAGCTGATGGCTTGTTCAGTCTTTCTCATGCCTTCAAAATCCACTCTGGTCTTATTGCAAATCCTGACCAAATGGTGCACTGCAGCAGTGTGAACCCATGAAAAACCACCATAAACCAAGGAATCAATTGCAACATTTAGCCACGGTTCTTGTATATCCACTGACAATCTGTTAGTACTGCGAGTAAAATTAGGTAGAGACTTGTGATATGTCACAATTTTATTTACATAACTTAAAAAATGTCATTTACAGTGTTCCAACAGATTAAAGTGACCCAACACTGAAAACAGAAAACATATTTACATGGAGTGAGAGCTGAGCCCATTGGTTCCACACAGTGTCAAGCAAAGATCTTACAGTGTTAGTACATGGAGATTTGTTTTTGTTTTTTTTACAATGTTAAAAATTATAATAAGTTTGAGGAAAAATACCAGCCGACTGCACAGGATATCTCCAATACCTCCCCGATGGGAAACCACAAGTAACTGCAGTTTGCTAGTGCAACACATTTGAAGTGTTGTGATGTTTATCATGTACGAACATACACTTAAAGAGACTATTATCTGTGCGCGTCCCTAAAATCTGACTACATGTTGCAGTGAGTAATGATGACAGAAATTATAGGTCTTGCCCCTGCACTTCTTTCTGGTTCTCTAACAGCTCCAGTTGCTGCATGAACATAAATTAGCTCTTGTGTATCTATTTATATAACATGAATTTTAACAATGAACGTTCATTTTCCTTTTTTTTTTTTTTTAGCTTTTAAAAAGCTATGGTATCATTTATTCAACCCTCAGGGTAATGCTCTTACAGTTGTGGCCTGCACTGCTGACTCAATGTAGAAAAAAAGATTAAAGTAAAAACCGTTGGATTCATCCACAAGAACAGGTATTTGTTGTCAACAAGAACACCTGAACATGTTCCCTTCTATGTATTCAGGACATAAATATGGCCTTTCAATGTGTCTATTATGTTCGGTGTCACCATAAAAAGCTCTGTAGCCATGGTTACCATGTGACCCCCATTGATGCATTTACCTTGCAAAAAAGGGAGGAGCAACATACGGCTCCAAAGTGGCAGGATGTCTGTGAAGGCGCCGCTCCACAGGAAGCCAAACTTATCTATATATCAGCATGACAGAACCTAACCACCAGTTAGGTCAAACCAACCAGGCAGACATAATTACTGGCTCCTCATCCCTCTGCACAGCTCCATCTGCACGATCTCAACAGGAGACGGACGCAGAATGATTGGGATTGATCTGATGGTTGTGTGGGTAGAGTCATCGTTGGTGCAATGAGGAAAACACTTCCTGCCTGATAGCAGATGGGATGAGGACGTGTTGCACAGCGAGCTTGGGCAGGCAAACGTGCTAAGAACACAGCATCTCAGATCTTCAATCTTTCGAGAGTGAGGCGGTGTGAAGCGGAAGAGGGCACAAACCATCCAGCCGTGTCTCCAGAGCTTTGCTTCAGATGTAGAGCGAACCGTCAGCAGGTCCCACGTAACCGACGCCTATCAGGAGAACATCTATCAGAGTCCAAATGCCCAGGCCTCCAAAGCTAAACAGTTTGCCCAGACCCTCTCTCCACTGGCCTAGATAAAACCGATCTGCTCCAAAACCACCAAGCGTGATACTACAGAGAGAGATGAGAGAAAACACAGATGATGCAAAGTCAAAGATGATTCGAAAAGATTCTTTTAGGTTGTTTCCAGCTTCAAAGGTGGTCAGAACTCCTGAGGCACAACTGCAGGATTACCTGAGTGCTAATGCTGTCGACCATTTGTATCCACCAGTCCAGTTACAGAACAAACGTTTCTGGAAGCGTCTTTTCCCTACGGAAGAAAAAGACGTTTAGTTGACAGACAGTCAAAACATTTCCCAAAGAAATGAACAAAACTACAAACACAATAACACTTCAGAAAAACAAATTAGCACGACTAAAGACACTTTTACCTTAATGTAAAGCACATGTAGAAAATATTTTAAAAATATTAGGGTTGTTATGGTTTGACTTTTTGATTTTAAGGTCAGGAAACAATTTGATTTTCTATTTTAATATTTTTTAGCACTGACAGCTATGTCACTGTTAGACTGAAGAGCCTCGATTTGTAAATACAGACAGATCATTGGTTTTATGTCCTGACAATTGTTATTAACATTTTCAAATTCCTCTTTCAAGTGACAGAAAAGTGCAGCTGCCAGCTAGAATATTATCTTGTTTTTCTTCTTCTCCGGTCACATACAAGTAGGCAGGGCTGTAAAGACCAAAAACAAACAAACGAACAAACAATTTTTTTTTGGTTTCGTAAATTTCAATCAATTTTCAATTTAGAATCGAAATTTTGACATCATGTTTGTGTATTATTGTGTTTTTGGTTTCCACATGGGTTCCAAATTGTGTAATAGTGTACCTGTTGAGATCAGAGCCCAAAAGAAATACTTTAACACAAATGCTACAAACTTAAAGTTTCCTTTTAAGACTATTCATTAAGCTGCTGAGAGCCTCTTTAATCAAACCTTTTTTTCTCATTACAAAATTTACAGTGTCTCCTGTGCCTAGTTGACAAGGGACAGGTTAGCTGGTAGCAAAGTCATGAAATTAATCTGGTACAAAGTACATATATCGCTGGCAAATCAGCAGTTACAATGTTAAATGTGATCTGTGTGATTAACATCTGGTAGACCTTAAGAGTGCAAGAGTGTGGTCCTCCAAGTCCTGTGGAAAAGGACTGAAAACCACATGGCAATAAGTACTCTACAATATTATTTTTAGGTGATATTGCGATTGCATTGACTGAAATTGCGATATGATTAGTGGGAATGATCATTTTGCATCACAATTCTAATTTTTAGTGAAAAAAAAAAATTAAAATCATGATGATATGACATTTGTTGGGGTCTGTACAATCTGGAATCTGGAACACAAGGTTTTAGGCCACAGCATCGCTGCAGCACTACAGTGAATCATTTTAACGCTGTTTTCTCACATATCTTACCTTTTTCAAAACAACATGCAATTTGGTTGTGGTTGTGTGATTGGGATACTGCACTTGGCCATATTGTGATTAATCATGTAGCCCTAATGTATTCAAATAACTATAAGCACAGAGCAAGTCCATACACGTTGTGCACTGAAAAACTGTTCATTATCACATCAATTATCACCCAACTGACTGCCTAAACCTGCATAGAAAATTTAAAGGCAACAATGAATGGTTAGAATGAACATTTTTTGTTCTAGACAAAAAGGTAATTTGTAAACTGGATGAGAAAATCTGTAAAACTCCCGTCCCAAAACAACTACCGTGACTGAGACACAGTTACCCCAGTGACAGTAAAGAAACCAAGCAGGTTTTACAGCAGAATAGTTATAGTACCTAAACAATGTACATGGTCTAACACGTCACAGGTGGCGTTGTAGCGCTTGCGTGGGCAGGACACAGTCATGCAGTTGGTAGAGTTTGAGCAGCGGTATTGGGATGGGTCCAGCTGCCAGCAGAACTGGCAGGTGATGGAGAGAGAGAAGTTGCTTTGCTGCTGTCCGGACTCTCCCTGCAAACACACAAAAACAGCAGGTCATCACCAAAATAAAGCACCACAGCAGTTGACTAAAGTCTCTTGACAACACACTATTTGTCTTTTTTTGTTTTTGTTTTTGATAAGAAATGGTTAGATGACTTCCAGTTTCTACAAGCACCATGTTTCATTTCCCTTTTCATCAAGGAGCTAAAACAAGGCATAACCGTCTACATAAAAATATTTCACTCTTGCTCTACCCTTATGCAGAACAGACAATATGAACTGCTACTTACTATGCAGTGAACCTCTTTTTTGGGTTTACAAGTAAAGGAGGCTGGTTTCTTGTAGGTGCAATTATGGTGGTAGTTGCAGTGAATGCAATCAGCTGGCAGGCGACTACACAGACCCCCACTGGGACACTTGGACATGTAGCCATCTCCATCTGCAGGAGACACTGCAAAACAGTACACATAAAGTTACATTGTTTCATTTCTGGTTCGAGTAATGTAACAAAGCTTTGGTGCAAGTTAATTTTACGACGGGGATCATAAATGCGTGCAGCAAAAGGCTTGTGATTACATTCCTTTGAATGTCTGGCCAAACTGGGAAAATAAGGCTGTGGGAGGTAAATGACTAACACTGTGCCCTCAACAGAAATGCCATCAAATAGTCCTTGAGCAAAGCCATTCACTCATGATTGCTCAATTAAAGCTGCCCTCTGGTGACAACAGAAAATTGTTGCAGTTTAGTTTAAAAGTTTAACTCTCCAAACACAAGAGTGATATTCTCTTAGACACAATGCAGAGTAAGAAAGAAGAAAAGCTGAAAAACTAAAATATAAGATAGAAAATGCATTTCAAAGTTGATCAATCTGAACTGAATTGGCAGATTCAGCTTCCCCAGTCTTGCTTATATGTTATAACTAGGGATGTTCCTGGCGACTAATTTCCCTGTCGATTAAACGCAAAATTTAATTTAGACTAGTCGACTAGTCTAACACTAAGAAAACAGTCAGAAAGCAGTTAAAATTGAGCAGAATTTATTAATTTATAGTGTTAAACACTGTCGGAAAAAAATACTGTGCGTATTAAGAGCCATTTGAAGCCGTTAATCACAGTCAACAATCGCCAAATCGGACTTTAAATGCCGCTGAAATGTGCGCTATGCGC
>JAJHUR010075340.1:0-15560 GCA_027495735.1 Lutjanus campechanus | reverse complement strand
AAGTGCATACAAATAGTATATTTTATACTGTATACATGTCTGCATTCATTTAGGGAGTTAAGAGCTACAGTAATGCACAATGAAAGCCGTTTTGAGCTGAGTTATATGACGATCACTGTCACTGACTGACCACTCGGGCACAGAGAGTACATAAGTTATATGACCCACATATAGGAGAGTAATGGGCTGAAAGACGATGTCAATACTGTCACGACCTGTATACCTAATGCATTCCTGCTGTCCGTGTGTCCACCCACTCTGCACATTGGAAACTGAATGTTTCCTGCTGTGACGTTGGCAGTAAACCACTTTTGTCTTCATTAGCTCTCCTTACTGTCCTCAGAGACCCTGGGAAGCCTGGAGGAGAAATAGGCCAGCTTCGTATGCTCTCCTTTCATCTGGTACAGGATGATAATTGTGCCACTCAAGAATTTGTGCTCTTACTTAAGGGGTTTCGATCTAGAATTGCTCCCTCCCTTCACAAATGACGTGTCCATTATGTCTGAATACATCATGTGGGGAAATTTGAATCATCATTTCCGCAGGATGAAAGTTGGAATGGTTTGATCAATGGGTTTTGTGGGTAATGTAGTAACCATTCTTAACTATTTTCCACAAGCTGAGAGCTGCACTGAGCTAAATGGATCATTAAAGCTGGCTCAAGGTTCTTCTCTGTCCTAAAAAAGTAGTTTGACTCTGAAATTAGTCAAATTTACTGCACGATTATGTAACTATTAGCTGCAAGGGATCAGCTGAGATGATTTCTTGCACTTTTACTCTGCTCTGCAGGTGGCTTGAATTTTTTTTGTGATTTATGGGTAATTGTGAAATGCTGTTTCTTCCTTTCAGAGTGACCGTCTCCTCATCAAAGGAGCAAAGATAGTGAACGATGATCAGTCATTCCTGGCTGATATCTACATGGAGGATGGCGTCATCAAGTAAGTGCAATTTGATAATTGACAGCAGTTACAGATCAAGATCAGGCTACACTATTGTTATTACTATCATGCTATTTATAGAATTAGATTCTGGTGGTGGCTGCGTTGGATTGTTTCCAGCTCGTGTGATCGAAACAATAACTCCAGAGTGCTGTAATGTCCAAAATTCAAAACTTATTAAGGATGGGTGTTACCATTTCCCAAATTCATAACACGTTTTCAATTTTGGCATTGAGCCTTTCAAAAAGAACATTCAACATTCATCATCGTGGTCATAAAAATGGTTTGCTGTCCTGCCTTTTGTACACAAAGGGAGGCAAGCACATGACAGCACCATAAATTAGATTTATATAACTCCAATTAAATGCAACGGCTTCGAGCACTTCCTCTATTTTTCTTTTTTTCTTTTTTTAATTTGGTTGAAAGTCTCAGAACCTTTCAGAGATGGTGTCATCACCGGTGGGAATCTCTTGGTACCTCACGATTCGATTTTGATTCCGATGCAGAGCGCTACAATGCAATGATAAAACGATTACTGATGCATCTCAATGCATTAAAATTTTAAGCTTTTAAGCCAGGGGGTGCCGGTCGGATTGCATCCATCTGCAGTTGCTCTGACTCAGCCATCCTCACCAAAACTCAAGAAGTAGCCTAGCTTAAAGGTAACATGATGCACATGTTACATTTAGAGGTGGGGATCTTCTTATCCACTTTGATTCTTGATTTAATTAATAGAAAAGGGGGCACAGTTTTCAGTCTCCTGTTTCAGTCCCACTGAAATACGATGGGAAACATAACTGGCAATTAAATGGTCCGCAGCCTTTTTATTTTAAAAGGTTAACGGCATTAATTAATGAATTCATCATTTTGAAAGCATCATACAGTCTCCTGCCTATATGAGAATAACAGACGTCTGTGTTCACATTACGTCTCCAGCAGTGGAGAGCGGCCTGTCTGCTGCACCGTTGGCTCTGGTGAAAGCCAACATGTGCAGGATGCAGAGCAGGCGCAGAGTTTTTGAAGCTGATCGCTCCTTTGCTCTGTTAAGGACTTAACATTACTCTCTGGGCCATGCTACAAACATTTCACAGTATACTTTTCTCACAAACACAATTATTTAGACACTAAATTTAAACATGATGGCAGCCACTGCTTTTTGAAAAGGGCATCTCTCACTTACGAGATAACTTGAACGCTGCAGACCGTCCAGGTGCTGCATTGCCCCGTCACATTAAGTTAGTTACTTCACTAATGTCAATCAAGTGTCAAACCCAAGTGCTGCATTTTTCTTTCTCTCAGCGCACAGGGGCTTCATCCCAGCGCTCCCCAGCACCCTGCCAGGGCTTTTCTGCCGGAAAACAGCCCCTAAATCATTTAATCCGATTAATCACTTTATTTAAACTGAGGATTTTGTTAAAGGATTTTTTTTTTTAGGTGACAACATCATAAAATATGATGACATACATTCAAAGCTTAGTTCAAAAACCTCAGAAGCTTTTGTCATAGCCCTACTTCCTTCATTCATTTGTGTGTTTCTCTGTTCTTTGTCTCCTTTAGGCAAATAGGAGACAACCTCATTGTCCCTGGGGGAGTTAAGATAATAGAGGCTCATGGGAGAATGGTGATGCCTGGGGGTATTGATGTGCACACCCGATTCCAGATGCCCGACCGAGGCATGGTCGCCGCTGATGACTTCTACCAGGGCACCAGGGCGGCCCTGGCCGGGGGCACGACTATGATCAGTATGTGTCATTTCTGCATGCGTTTTCAACCAGTTTAAAAACACACTCGTCCTGTTGCAGGGATCATAACACTGCAGATGTGCGTGCCGTCAAGCGTATGATTTAATCATGCAGTTTGCTTGTGCGTGTAAAATCCGACCTGTTTGTTTGTTTTTTATTTAGTTGACCACGTGGTGCCGGAGCCTGGCGCCAACCTGGTTGCAGCTTTCAAACAGTGGAGGGAGTGGGCTGACAGCAAGTCCTGCTGTGACTATTCTCTGCATGTGGACATCACTGAGTGGAACAAAGGCACCCAGGAGGAGATGGAGACCCTGGTGAAGGATCATGGTAAGCAGTCAAAGTATTCACATTTCCTCTGCACATGCATCAGGTCTAAAATCTTACTGCCACTTTTACTGGTACAGAAAGTGTTTCTCTGACGTTGCATGGGGGGAAAAAAAGTCACCCAATTTTCACAGACCGTGAAACAGTAACTAAATGTTTCTGCTTTGTAATTTTTATCCTTTTGGTTTTACTTTTCTGCTTCGCTCTGGGTTTTCCCTCCTTTGCTCTCTTTATTCCACCTTTTGGCTGTTTTCTCTCATAAGTTTTCTATCTTCAGGTGTCAACTCTTTCCTGGTCTATTTGGCTTATAAGGATGTTTTCCAACTTTCTGACTCTCAGGTATGCCCTGCGGCTCTGCGCGCTCTACTGACCTGTCAGTCATAGCATGTGTTTTTGAGGCTATTAGATGTCTTCGGCGTGGACGGCTGCCCTACGAGCTGACCAGTGTGTATTTTTTTCTTTTAGATCTATGAGGTGTTCAGTGTCATCAGAGACCTTGGAGCCATCGCACAGGTGCATGCTGAGAATGGGGACATCATTGCAGAGGTAACTGAACCACTAATGAAGTCGGTCAAATCTCAGCTGTAAGCCGTTATTACCTGCATTTCCATCAACATATTTTCATGGGGATTTTGAAGCACTACATTAGAAAAGGTTGAGTTAATGTGCTTAATGGGAGATAAAAGCTCTTTTTATGCCTCTGCACTGGCAACAGCTCTCTCCACTCCATGAGCCAAACAGAAAAGTCATATTTCCATCATGCTTTCTAAATTGTTTCTCACCGTTTGAGGTTTGACTTGTGCTTTTTTAAATTATGCCATCTTGTTGCACCCTCTTCTTCTGCAATGGTATATGGGTTTATCGATTGGAGTATTGGCACCACCTCCTGCTTATCTCAAGGAACCGACTCCTAATAATCACATAATGATAGCAAATAAAAGCATATTTACTTGAAATCATGTTTAAATCTTTTTGATTGAGGTAACAATCTTTAGAATCTGTAATTTCATTTGGATGGAAACCCGGTTACTGCTATGTTGGATCATAATGTTCTTATGTGGATTTTTTTAGGAGCAGAGACGTATTCTAGACCTGGGGATCACTGGACCTGAAGGTCATGTGCTCAGCCGCCCAGAGGAGGTAAGGTGGAGGACTTAGTACTCAATAACCGTGGCCCAAAGCACTTTTAAGAGAAAGCCATCGTGGAAACCAGGCTACTGCTGATGAATCTGATTTCGTCTGTCTGCAGGTGGAGGCAGAGGCAGTCAATCGCTCTGTCACCATAGCCAATCAGACCAACTGTCCCCTCTACATCACCAAGGTGATGAGCAAGAGTGCTGCTGATGTCATTGCCCTGGCCAGGAAAAAGGGTAAGAAGAGAAATTTTGAACATTTTTCTTTTTTGCAAATTTGCTGCACACTTTTATTGTTTGTGCACTGACATCGTCCTGTCCACTCTCGTAGGTGCTGTGGTTTATGGGGAGCCCATATCTGCCAGCTTGGGCACAGACGGTACCCATTACTGGAGCAAGAACTGGGCCAAGGCTGCAGCCTATGTCACGTCTCCACCGCTCAGTCCTGATCCAACCACCCCTGACTACCTCAGCTCTCTGTTGTCGTGGTAGGTGCTGCGTGCCAGGACTTAAAAGATAGCTGCAGCACAATTTGACATGTTTTATTGCGGTGTGCCTCTTTTTATTTTTACTCAGCTATACCTCTTTTTGCACATTTGTTGGAAAATGCACTTAAAATAAAGCTAGAATAATAAATGTCAGTGTTCTGTCATGAGTATTTAGTAAATTAAGTGTGATCTTATTGCACATATGAAGCAGATCCTTAATTTTCTTGCTTTCTGTCTTATCCAGTGGGGACTTGCAGGTGACTGGTAGTGCTCACTGCACTTTCCAGACTTCCCAGCGTGCAATAGGCAAAGATAACTTCACCCTAATCCCAGAGGGCACCAATGGCACTGAGGAGAGGATGTCTCTAATCTGGGACAAATGTGTGGTGAGCTTGACATGACCCACTTTTCTCACACATTCCAAAAATTCCTATCATGAAGCACTCTAGAGCAAATGAGCGTGTAAAACCTTTGTGCGTGTTTAAATGCTTGGATGTGATTTGTTGTCGTGTCCCAAAAGGTCACTGGTAAGATGGATGAGAACCAGTTTGTGGCAGTGACCAGCACAAACGCAGCCAAGATCTTCAACCTGTTCCCCCGCAAGGGCCGCATCGCTGTGGGCTCTGACGCCGACCTCGTGTTGTGGGACCCAGATGTCACCAAGATCATCTCGGCCAAGAGTCACAACCTGGTCAGATGATTGACCTTGCCTGTCTCCACTTTTATCCATGATGTCCTTAGTCATTTACAGATCTGCAACTTGCATTAAATCAACTTTGAGCAGCGTTTTAGGAGTGTTTACCTTCTGATCCAAATCTCTTCCTCTCCCAGGCTGTAGAGTACAACATCTTTGAGGGCACAGAGGTGCGTGGAGGTCCTGTGGTGGTGATCAGCCAGGGCAAGATTGTGTTGGAGGAGGGCAGCCTTCACACCATGGAGGGCTGTGGACGCTACATCAGCCGTAAACCCTTCTCTGACCACGTGTACAAGAGGATAAAGGCTCGCAGCAGGGTGAGTTATAATCGCAGGTAGTCACACCTCACACCTCACATTTACACCTGATATTAAAAAAAAGAGAAAATTGAATTCTTACCACATAGGGTATCTGGTGAGCTACCCAGCTGGGGGTCTGATAAACTGTGTCTGTATGGTTAGCTCACAGAGCTGCGAGGAGTCCCCAGGGGCCAGTATGACGGGCCGGTGTGTGAGGTGACTGTGACTCCGAAGGTGATATCCACGGTCTCCTCAATGAAGACTTCCCCTGCCAAGCAGCAGCAGCAGCAGCAGCAACAGCAGTTTACTCACCAGCCGGTGCGCAACCTTCACCAGTCCGGCTTCAGTCTGTCTGGTGAGTGAAACCACAAGTTTCATTCCTGGGAGTCGTCCTTCACCGTCTTCACTCCAGCCTTAAAACTTCTCTCTTCTACAGCCTCTGAAAATTAACGCGCATTTTATTGTTCCTTCGTCTTTTTTTAGGTGCCCAAATTGACGACAACGTCCCTCGCCGCACCACTCAACGCATCGTGGCTCCCCCTGGTGGAAAGGCCAACATCACCAGCCTTGGCTAAACGCTTTTCTCAACTGAGCCGGTGGATGCAGGCCAAAACGGGACCAGAGGCCACTGTTACTGCTGTCACATCACATCTGTTCATCACCTCTGACTCCCCCTCTGCATCCCACCCACAAGCACTCCATCCATTCTTATTCACAGACCACCACTATGTCACCTCATGAGAAAAAAAGAAGGCACTATTCCATTTTGTCTCATCTTTCCTGCCATATTCCATCGTCAAGGAAGGATCGAGTGAATTGAAGCAGCTTTTTTTTTTTGGCTGTTTTAAAGCCCAGTTTGATTATTGATGAAGTTAATTTGTTTACATATTTTTTTGTATAATTTTTGCTGTACATGTTTGAGCTGTTTAGTTGCCCTCGTGGCTCAGAAAGACGACAGAAAACAAAAGTCCGAAACAAGCGGTCAGTTTCATGAGTGGGCATTTCAGAAACTTCAGGTGTTTACAGTTTTTCTTTGAGCGCTGTTCATTTTTCAGATTTAAATCAGAATGTGCTGGTGGTCGTGTCACAAAGCCACCTTCAGCTGAAAGTAAAACCCTCCACTGTCCGTGTTGTGACACCGTTACGCTGTAAGATTTTATGTTTTGGTACAAAGATGTCGTTACATTGCTGCCACAAAATGCTCAAAACACTAATGAAATATAAGACTGTAGAGGACAATTTTGTCATCTCATAGCACCTGATTTTACCTGATGTTTGCGGTATTTGATTCTTGTGTAGGTACTGTGCAGCTGAACAATTCATATTGGTCTTCCTTTTGTGTTATAGTTGCACTTTTTTTTTTTTTACATTTCTGTTTTTATCATGTTTAGTCATTTTGGAAAGCACTGACTGCACTGAAAGGAAAAGAAAGGGTATTTTAGGGTTAAACGTCTTGTTCAACTTCACCCCTGAATATGCGAGGGGGGAAAAACAGCTGGCACATTGCATTTTGTCTGAGAAACACGATCCTTTTCTTCCATTTCATCACTCTGTTTTTCTCCTCACGTTTGTTAAGAGGTTGTCAGGGCAACAAGCTTCCAATAATCAGACCGGTGTATATTGTTTAGAATACAGACCAGACTAGACGGGAGATTTGCCGGCAACCTCTCTGCACCTGGTGCTATATGACCTTTGCTGTGTTCGTGCAGATGACGTCCACCTCCACACAGCAGTCGCTCCATAATAACAGCAGCCAGAGTCGAGTCACCATGTACCCAGTTTTTGACAGAATTTGTTTTGCACCCGTAACAATCCAAATGGTAAAAAAAAATGTACGTGAGCTTGCAACTTTTTATTTGTATTGGAAATGTCTGTATGTTTTAGGATATTTGTTGACTTGAACTACTTTGCCTGCCTGTTCTGTAAGATATTGATAGCACACTGTATCTATGAAGGCTCTTTAAAGAAGGGGAAACGTGATCTTTGAGACCTGATTAAAAACGCTTCAGTATGTATATGAAATCCCTCACAGTGTGCTGATGATGTGTCCACTGTTCTCGGTGTTAGTGTTGTGAATGAATTACCAGATAATATCCAGTTTTTCATCCCTTACCCCCTCACCAGATTCACTCGAGATAGTTAACTGTATTCACCGAACCGCACTGGGGTTGTCAGTTTCACGGCACTTTACGGCCGTACTGTAAAACGCTGGATTATTTCTTCCTCATTGCCTTGTCAAGTGTAGGTTTTGTATGCCAAGCTATAATGTGAAGTGATTTACATACGGGGAAGTTTCTTGGTTATTGAGTTGTGATGTTGAGCACTGTTGTTGCCCCTCTCCCAGCAAGTGTGATAACTCTCTCTCAGTCATGTATGTTTTGTAGGATAAAAGGGTTTTGGGGGGGAAATCATCAGTCCTGTCAGCATTTGACCCTATCTGTGTTGACTTCAGTGGATTAAAATAATAAAAATTAAACTTATTGTACTGACTCTTTTTTGTGTATACACGAATAACTTAACGACATAGAATTTAAATGAAATACTTTGTCCTGTAGCCAGAATTTATTTAAGTAACAACAAAACTCACCATGATGGCAGCAGACTTGTCAGATTTGAATGCTGGTAAAATAAGAACATAAAAAGACTTTTAGTCTTTTTTTTTAAGTCTGTCTGAGTGTCCAATAACCTTTGGAATTAAACAGAAGAGACGGTGATCCATCCAATCAGTCTGTAACTTCCAGTAAATCAGGATGAAATTATGTTTGTATTGGAAACTGATCAGTCATCCAAGGACGGATTATCAGTTTATCTGGCACATCACACAGAACAGGATGATTTTACTGTCAAAACACAGAGAATGCCAGATCTTTTGGTTCAATATGATATGAGATAATCCTAGTAATAATAATAATAATAATAATAATAATAATAATACAATTATCAATTCAGAGCAGAAAGTCCTTCATCCTGTCCTCCCTGTCAGTGTCCACACTTCAAAGCGAACTGTTGGAGATTATCAGGCAGGTTTCTGTAACTAATTTATTTCATTCTTAATTTTCATATTGATTTTAGGTTGCCAATTTTACATCTGGCCAATAAAAACTAGCCTTTTGGCTAATTCGGGTATATTTATGTTTATTAATATACACTGTCCCCGGAAAATTAATTAATTTTAATTCATTAACGCTACGCCCCTGTCACCTGTCCATCCTGACAGCCAATCACATAGTTTTTGAGTAGTTGGCCCACGTCTCTTCCTCTAAAATACAGGTGAAAAGGAAGTGATGGTGTCTGAATGCCGGCGTGGGAAAAACGCCAAGTCAGTCCTCCGAAAAGACCAAATATCTCCGGAACCAGCCGACCAATAATCTCTCTGCACAGCAGGTGAGTTGGCAAAAGCCAGGTCTTCATTTCCCTTTTGTCCTGTGAACTCAAAGACAAACTAGCACCTGGAGTTGATTGTGACAATGTCTGAGATTTTGCTTTGAGAGATACATTGTTAATTTATTTGAAATGTTTCATGTTTTACTCTGTGTAAAACCTGAACCAAACAACTGAAACCTGTCCTGAGATCTCTTAATTAACTTTGTTGGGGTGGTGATTTACTCTTTGGCGTAAAAACTAAACTGAACCACTAAAACTTTCCCACAAATCCTAATTTAATTTGTTTGGTGAAGAGGTACTACTCGGGCCAAACTCTGAGATCCTGACCTGAATAAGCTGAGTTCTTTTTGCTGTTTATTGCTGAAGACCTGCAAAGTTGTGTTTTTATGTTGAACTCTTTAGAGTTTCAGGGAATATTTATACATTTTAAGAACAATCTTTAACTATAATACATCCATCTGGGAACAATGTCTCTTCATAATGATTTATAATGTGTAAGATAATGGCTCATAGAAAACATAATCAATACATTTTGATAAAACAAGATGAGTCTGTTGTTGATCAGATATTATCTTATTATATCCAGCAAACTTAAGTTCACGTTTGCCAGACGAGGCCTGTTGACATTTCTGTGGAAACTTGATCACTGATACAGTGTCTTGTTAGTTAAACCAGTTCTGCCTCATATACTGATTTGACAAAAACAAACAGCAGGTGATGCAGTTTAAAAACAGTATTATTTCTTGATTGATTGACTAAATTCCCACATTCCCACTTCCTCAAACCACCTGCCATTATCTTCCTTTCTGTCAGATGCCCAGCGGCGACGGCCCACAAACTCAACGTCCTCCATAGACGAATGTCGCCAGCGTCACGCACAGATAGTCCAGCGCCAGAGACATTTCTGATCGCCACAGGAAGAATGCCCAAACCCAGAGAAAGTCAGCTGCCCAACGCCGTACCTGCTGATGTCCTGCCTGACCCCCAGTCAGGATACACCGGTGTTTCCTCACTCCTCGTCTCCTCCAGGTGCATTTAAGGAATTGGAAGATCCTTCATGATGGTGGAGGAGAAACAACTTCTGGGTCGGAGGAGACGAGGAGGGATAATTCAGCGTAATGAAAGACACCCTGTGTCCTTGTTCCTCTCATGTCCTACATTCTGTTTGTTTGTTTGTTTGACTCTGTTGTCAGCCTGTCATAATAAATAACACTCAGCAATAAGGGGAAACAAGGTGGATAAACTACAGTTTATTCACTGCATCATATAACAACTGGTACCATGATGTATGACATGATGATCGTTTATCTTCTTGGATCAGCTGGAAAGTGTCTCAAAGCTGAAAACAGGCTGTCAGACTTTTTTTAGAGATACGAGGTTCTCACAGGACAACCACGCTACAAACACATGATGATCGTATAGACCATAATGCATTGCTGCACATTAAACCAGCCAACAATATGTAAAGTAGTTAAAATGAGCTCAACCTTAAACATCTACATCAGTAAAATGCAACATACACATGAATGCAGCAGTAATATTGATCCAACAACATCAGATATAATAATAAAACATTTTACTGCACAAACATTTACTTTTCACATTTTATTACATGCTACTGAGATACTTCTATTTAATTCAGGTTTGAAAATAAGACTTTTACTTGTAGTGGAGTATTTTCACAGTGTGGTATTAGTACTTTTACTTTAGTTCTTTTACATTAACTTGAACCTGTTAATGTTATTTTTAAATTGAGCTAAATAAAAATGTCCACGTTAGTGACTGTCATAACCCAAACTAAAATCAGGAAAGTTGATCACTTCTGCTTTTAAGCTTAAAATAGTCGTTTCTTTGACACCACTGACCATGACATAAGATAAAATCTCTCATCAGTTGAAAATCATGGTCTAAAACATGCAGACAAACTGAACTGAGGTGCTTTAACCTCCACTACATCCCTGGTTAGCAGGATGACGGCGCCCTCTTGTTTTGTACAGCAGTTTTCACATTTCACTTGTGAAGCTGCTGTGATGTTCACTGCAGGAAGACAAGAGTAAAAACTTCACCGAGCCTTTGGCAGCTTCAACCAATTCCGTAAAGAGAGACTGAAATATATGTAGTATCACACTATGAGAGTTTGTTCACAAGAGTCACAGCCTGTAACACTGATGCTGCATTCAGGGTCACGTGAGAAAGATGGAAGAGTTTCCAGTTGACACACATACAGTATTATTCACCTCAGGTCTCAGGTTGTCAATAGTATCACATACTTTTTGGTCATGTAGTGTATTTACCATCAGGATCAAACATGTAATGATTCACTTCATCCACATAATGATGTTGTGACAGAAAGTGACAAATGCTCTTCTGCTCTAATCATGAAGACTGAACTTTGTGGTGTTTCAGGAGGAAAATGCCTCAGTTATACTCTCATTTTAGTGTAACATTTTCTCCATCAGTTTTGTTTAAGACCCTGAAATGAAGACAAGGAGAAAATAATTTGCTCATTCTTGAAAATCTTTATTAATGATGCAAACCTGCAGTTTAATCATTTCATGTACAGATTCACTTCATCCATATAATCTTTTTTTTGTTTTTTAGAATCTCAGCTATGTAAAGAAAATAATAAACAATCTCCTTATTGATTATAATCATGGTCTGTTTTATAAAACCTCATTTGTACATCAGTTGGGACGACAACAACACTGATCTTCCAGAAAATCTTACAAAAACATCAATACAAATATTCAACAAACATTTCGAGCTCAGAGAAATGTCAGTTCAGGAAGATAAAAATCACTATTAGCAGTGAGAGCCTCAATTACTAAACAGACACAGGAAGGAGCGCCACCTAAAAGAACTTCAACATTTACACAACAACAGATGAGAAGATGTCAAAGTGCCATAATGTTTGATTGACAGCTGATCTCTGCGCAGTGAAGAAATGTCACAACAATCAGCTCTCAGCAACAGACATGAAGACTAAATAAGTTTAAGAATTAAAACAGAATTTAACCCACTGTCCCTTAAATGATTTCTATCTATCTGAGTTTACAGAACTCAGCAGTGGTTCCATAAGTAAAAACAAATAAAACTTATGTCCAGCATAGAGAGGCTGAGTGAATGTGGTCTGGACTCTGTGGAGGAGAGTCATGGTTTCAGAGACGCTGTAGAAGGACAGAATAACTCTGGAGGACCGAGGACCTGAGATATTGTTGTACCGAAACTTATAACTGTTTTTGTCACAATCTAATGCCCAAGATCTGTCATTGTATCCAAATCTACTTTCATTTGAGCTCCCTGCTCTTGTTGTTGATATGTTGATATTCTTGTATGCGACTGCTACATAAACTCCAGCTCCTCTCCACTCCACCTCCCAGTAACAACGTCCAGTCAGACTCTCTCTACTCAGGACCTGAGAGCACCCGGTGAATCTGTCTGGGTGACTAGAATAAGACTGTTTTTGTCTCATGAATGTTACTTTTCTGTTCCCCTCAGATAATAACAGATATATGTTTGCTGTGTTTGGATCCTATGTGATTTCACATGAATATTTTAAGAACTCAGCTCTGGTCTTGGGCTCTGGTTGTGACAGTAAAACATCCACTTCAGTCGTTGTCAGTGAGACGTTTGTCCATTTCTCACTGAGAATGTCCTGTAGTTTGTCTCTGAGCTCTGACACAGCAGCTGTCACGTCCTCAAAGTACCTCAGAGGACGGATATTGATGCTGGATGAGTCTGTAGATTGACTGAGTGGTGACACAGGGGTAGTTGTGTAGAAACTGGTTTTGATCCTCTGTGTGTGAGAGTTGTTCCAGCTCAGCATCTTTCCTCTTCAGCTCAGCGATCTCCTGCTCCAGCTTCTCCTGAAGCTCTTCGACTCAACTCACTTCAGTGTCCTGCTGGGATCTGACCTGCTGCTTCACATCAGAGCGTCTTTTCTCACATGAGATGGATCAGCTCAGTGAAGATCTTCTCACTATCCTCCACTGCTTTATCAGCAGAGTGATTGATAACCTCCAGCTGCTGTTGAAGCACCTTCACATCTTTCTGTCTGTCCTGGATTCTCTGCTGGATATTTTGTCGACTCACCTCGAGCTCTCTCTGCCTCTCAGTCCTTTCTGCTGCAGCTGACACTGTGTCATGTAAACATGGCATAGATGTATCGCAAGACTTCATATTTCTCTTAATGGATGCATGTGTGAAAATATTGCAAGATATACGAAGTGTATAAAATCAAGCACCTAGGCACGCAGATTGCTTCTACAAACATTTGTGAAAGAATGAGTCGCTCTCAGGAACTCACAGAATTCAAGCGTGGTACCGTGATAGGATGCCACCTGTGCAATAAGTCCATTCATGAAATTTCCCCACTACTAAATATTCCACTGTCAACTGTTAGTTGTATTATAACAAAGTGGAAGTGATTGGGAAAAACAGCAACTCAGCCACAAAGTGGTAGACCATGTAAAATCACAGAGCGGGGTCAGCACATGCTGAGGAGCACAGTGTGCAGAAGTCACCAACTTTCTGTAGAGTCAATAGCTACAGTCCTCCAAACTTTGTGTGGCCTTCAAATTAGCTCAAGAACAATGCGTAGAGAGCTTCATGGATTGGGTTTCCATGGCTGAGCAGCTGCATCCAAGCCTCACATCACCAAGTGCAATGCAAAGCCTTGGCTGCAGAGGTGAAAAGCACCCCGCCACTGGACTCTGGAGCAGTGGAGACGTGTTCTCTGGAGTGATAATCACACTTGTCTGGCAATCCGATGGACGAGTCCAGGTTTGGTGGTTGCCAGGAGAACAGTACTTGCCTGACTGCATTGTGCCAAGTCAAATTTGGTACACATCATCATGACCCTATGCTGATCTAAAGTTGTTCAAAGAATTTCTGTAGGTCAAAGGGCATGGCTGCTAGGGCTCGACAAACTTTGGCGACTGTTTTTTTTCTGTTTTGGAGTGCGCCGTCTCGCTTCGAATGGCTGTCACACCCACATACTTCATTGTAACAGCTTCAAACTTGCTGGACATGATGAGGGCTCCGCCCTGAATGTAACCATATATTGACTTTCCACCTAACTCATAGCGTCCCCCAGTGGTAACAGGAAATTACCTGTTTTTACTTTAACATGTACTGATGCCACATAGTTGACTCCATCAACTTCAATCCACTTCTAAAACATGCAGAACAAGTTGGTGAAGCGACATCATGAATGCTGTGAAGGTATGATTAATGGCGTCCGTGTGGCGGCGTGGCGAATATCGATCCTTCGCCATGAAAGTACGTTTGCCCTTTTGATGTCTTTAATGAAGTCATATCATCATGAAAATTGATAGACAGGTCAAGAATGGCAACCTCTTACATGTGATAGGGGCGTCACCCATGGGCGGGGCAAAATGCCTCTATAGCGCCCCCCTGAAATCTTCAAAAAACCCTTTCCATAGGGGTGTTTTTGGAGTAGGAAGATGGAAGTTGGTCAACATGTCTAACTTGTCCAGACGAACAAAAAGGTCTTTAGCACGATTGGTCTACTCCAAACAGGAAGTCAGCCATTTTGATTTTCATGTGTCATTTTGCCGTGATTTCCACACGTTGTATTTGAACTCCTCCTACAGGATTAATCAGAACAGCTTCAAAATCACTGTGTGCCATCTAGACAAGGTTGTGATCAAAAGTTATTAAAAGATTATGCTCTTGTTGAAGGGTGTGGCCGTGAGGTGGCAGCGAAGTTTGATGTCTTGCCATGAAACATTAAATTGTTATAACTTTACCATAAATGGTCTGATCTTCACCAAACTTCACATGCTTGATAATAGACTTTGAGGTGCTGCTCTGATGACATTGACCATATTCAACTCAAATTTGATGTTGGTCATGCTATATTGTGAAGACCATGATGTCTCATCAAACGCTGCCGCCCTGATGGCGAGGCGAAGGTCGATGTTTCGCCAAAACACAGGAAGTGGACATAACTTTAGTTAACTTGGTTGAATGTTCCTGAATCTTAATATGTTTGTTACTGGTCCCGCCCTGAGCATATGATATTAATTTCATAAGTGAGCGTGGCTAAATAAACTCCTCCTCCACAACTGATCCGATTTACTTCAAAACTGGTGTGTACCATATAGACAAGTCTGTGATCAAAAGTTATTCATAGAATTGGTCAGCGTTGAGCAGTGTGGGTGTGGCGTGGCGTCAACTTTTGATGTCTCGCCATGAAACACGAAACTGTTATGACATGGGACTGAATGGTCAAATCTGCTCCAAACTTCACATGTATGATAAAAGTCCCAACCTGAACACATCTACATGACACTCAGGAGTCAGAGTCATTGTGCCACCTAGTGGAGACAGGAAGTGACATTACATTCCTCCTTTGATGTCTGAAGGCCGTAAAAATTCAGAGCTTCTTTGACTGGTACGAATCAGGCCACGAGGCCGCGGCCGCAAGCAGCCCGAGTTGCACAGGGGTCGCGAGGGCCCGTTCAACGCTGCTTGCAGCTTTAATTATTATTATTTTTATTATTATTATTATTATTATTATTATTATTATTATTA
>JAJHUR010075339.1:0-22420 GCA_027495735.1 Lutjanus campechanus | reverse complement strand
GGAATTTGGGAAAAAAAAAAAAAAAAAAAAAAAACTGCACAGAAGTGTTCAGTAATATTATGTTTCATGATCATAAAAAGTTTTTATATCACCTGTCCGTATTCACACGCTCTCTCTCTCCCTCCCTCTGCTGCGGGTCATTGTTTTTTATTTAACGTGGTTTCAGGTGGAGCTTATCCTCTCGTCTATGACTTTTTTATTCCATTTAACTTAACTCAACTTAAAGCATAGCACCTCCTGACAGTGCTCAAAAACAAAATAAACACTTCTGCAGTCTAGTCTAGTCTAACGTTGCTACGGCGCTCGTTGCGAGCAGGAAGTTATTTTGAATTTTATAACTTTATTGTCCGGCCGCTGCCGGAAAATTAAGAAGGAACGTCTCTCTGCTACAATCGATTATGTCCTGTCACTGCATCGATACAGAATCGTCCACGTCCGAATCGCGATGCATCTTAAAAACGATTAATTTTGACACCCCTACAATGCACACACATTACAACACTTCACATGTCTCACGACCATACTCACCAATCTTAAAACCTCAAAAATAGAGAGAATTTTAAAACCAAAGGGTGGGGGTAAGGAAGTCCACCCCAGAAAAGATTTGAGTTTCATAGACTGAATCTGATGAAAATAACAAAATTATAAGGACACGTTTTTTTGGCAACAGATGCCTGCAGATGACATATAACTGCCACTTTTCATTCATTCATTCAACCTTTACTTTAACTTGGAAATACAGTGAAGTAGAGACCTCATTTACAATGTAGCCGAGTAAAACAATAAAATAAGTAAAAGCACTAATGAGAAAGTTACATTCGCCCTCCTTCTCTCAGTCATTGAAGAGGATGAGGCATGAGCATGGATGTGTTAAGGAGAACTGGATAAAGTGGGCATCTTACAACATCTCTCTGATCATCACCAGAGAGTCTCTGGTGATGATCATAGCTAAAGCTTAAAGTCATAGCTAAGCTTAAAGTCATAGCTAAGCTTACTGAACAGTCAGTTATCACGATCTCTGGAGAAAATGTAGTGTTACAGGTAAGACCAACCGCTAACCTTAGCTACACAGAGATACAGTTAGCTAACTAACCTGTCAATGCTTCTACTACCACTGCTGCTACTTAAAAATATTTTGAGACTGTAGGTGGTGGTACTGGGGATCAGATGGTGTGTAGGTAAAAACACAGGCACCAGATTTGAATAAGTTTATGGCAGTTTACTTGAAGTTTGGGTGTGAACAGCATAGTTAACAAAGTAGGCCCTCATTTAAAGCTATAATATGTCACATTTCTGCATTAAAATCTCTAAAAATGCTAGACCTATGGTATATATTTTGTAGAGCGGTCATTACATTATTCCAAATTTTTCCAACAATGTTCGAACACAGAGAAATCTGTAATTTATTCAAGGCACAGGTGCGCATCCTGCTAGCCATTACTAGCTAGTTGCTAGTTGCTGTAACTTATGGGAAAACATGAGAGAGTGGTTGTTTAAAAGTGAAGACAACAGCTCCCATGATCCCACGCTACTTCACACATCACGTCATCAAACTACTTATTTTGTCATTGTTTTAATATGTATGTATGTGTCATAATTACAACTATTAATTCAAACATGCATTCATGCATTTCAAAGGAAGGAACAGCTGGACAAACAATTAATAAACCTACAACAAAACATTATGTTAAGCTTTAGACAGTTTCAGCATATTTCATATTGAGGTAATCCAAAAGTTACAGAAGGTAATGAAGTTACATCTATATTGTGATATCTGGATTAGGTTATTAACTACATGCAAGGTTTTAACATGCAATTAGTAATTGTATTGGAATATATTTTTAAACTAACCCTCCCAGCCTTGATAATACATGAGATGTGAGTCTGGTATGAAAAATCAGAATGGACACCGCTGAGGGGCTTGGTCTCGTTTTTTTTCCTCTGTAGTGACTGGTATGCTTTAAATAGTGAATGAGTGTGTTGTATTTGTGTGTGCGTGTGTGTGTGTGTGTGTGTGTGTGTGTGTGTGTGTGTGTGTGTGTGTGTGTGTGTGCAGGATGTAAAAGCAGGACAGACGCTGAGTACCTCTCAGCTCCGCTCATTCACATGTGTTCCCCAGAGATACATATAGGCTTGTTTTAGAGTGCGGAGACAGAAGCACGAGCTGCAGAGGAAGCTGAAGAAGGGGAGGAATTTTTTAGCCCCTCCAGTGTAAGGTGACTTGTGTAAGAAGAAAAATAGTGGTTAACACTTTATTCAAAGTGGTGTGCATAAGACTGTTATTACACTTCTATAACCATGTCACGACACCTGTCATGAACATTAAGGAGTCTTTATGAATGTTAATGGCTATTATTGAGTGTCATTTGGTCAAGTACATCATTTTAATGTAAAGCTGACATTATTTGAGTTGTCATTTGACAAAAATGTCTTTTTTATGACAACTTGACATAAACCAAGACAACATAACCTGTCTGTGTTCTTTTTATCAAAACTTGACATTGTTTTGACAACTTGGCATTGTCAATGTTAGAGAAACTTAAAGAAAATGTTTTAACATTACATTATACTGTCATATGTGGTTGGTATTGACACTGGCCATCATGAGAGCATCATAAGTGTGTCATTAATATTTTCCTTGATCTCA
This sequence comes from Lutjanus campechanus, assembly GCA_027495735.1. Lineage (NCBI taxonomy): Eukaryota > Metazoa > Chordata > Actinopteri > Lutjaniformes > Lutjanidae > Lutjanus > Lutjanus campechanus. Next base: position 19,773 of record JAJHUR010075339.1, on the reverse strand, counting down.
AGCAAGGAAATTTTGGTTTATTTTGGACTTGTCATAAAGATGTCATTTGATGTTATAAGGTCAGTTTGACAACAGAGTACAGTACCAAGGTGATTAAGCTGATGGGCAGTTATGGGTAAGCTAGTTAACTTGTTGCTGAAGTAGGTTTTCTGCTGTCTGTTATTAACTGTAGCTGGTGTTAGCTATTCAGCTTGGTTAGCCCTAAAGCTAGCAACCTAATTAGCTGACTCCACCCTGGGATGCCAGGAGCCAAACCCAGCAAGAAAACCACCCCAAACAATGTCAACTTTGCATTAAAACTGACATAATTAACAATTCGAAGCTTACAAGAATCAGAAGCATTCATAAAGACTCTGGTATGTTCATGACAGGTGTCACTACCATGGTTATGGTAGTGTAATGACTAACGTACACCCCTTCAAATAAAGTGTTATCAAGTAGTGCCTCGTATGTTTTCAGTCTCTTAGCTGACTAAATAAGATCAGTCCAACTGTTCCCACATCTTCCTTTCCCTCCATTTCCTCCCTCATTCCCTCTGTCTCTCCCTCTCTCTCTCTCTCTCTCTCTCTCTCTGCCGCCCACGATTCTGCCCTCACTTCTTCTTCTTCTGCTCTACCTGTCTGCCAAGTTTCCTCTCCTCTCGCCCACCTGAGCCCAACACCTGTGTGAGCAGTGAGTTCCAGGAAAGGGGGCCAGGATGATGTCGCAAGCAGCCTGTCACGAGTTCTCTCCCGCTGGGTAGATACCTCACACAGCCTGCCTGCCTGCCTGTCTGCCTCCCCCTCTGGAGAGCCAGAGTTACCCCAGAGATGGTGTTTCTGGAGCTTTCGCTGCACGCATTCTGTGGACTTTCTTATCTCTTTCTCTACTATACTTACACACACATTCAAACACAGCTGGGTGTACACAGCTGCACACGCACGCACACACACACACAGAAACACATTGTTCTCTTAGTAAACCTGTTCACAAGTGTGGGCTGCTTAGTGGTAGTGAGTCGTGATAACCCTCTCACCGCCACCAGATGGCCTGCTCTCACTCATCAGTGTAATGATCTGGCAGCCAATCACAGGCTATGTAATATTCATGAATGAAAACAAGGCTGGATGGTTGAGTAAAGTGTTTGGTGAGGGGGAACAGACATTATGTTTGTTTCTCTCGTTTATTCAGATTCAGAGCATTGTTCCCACATTTTATGGTGTTTGGTGTGTTGCTGTCACCCCGGCGTCAACCCACGATGAAGGAGTGCTCATCGATTTGTAAAGTGTAAACAAAAGTTGGATGCATTCGTCAAATTAGGCTCCATCCTCTGCTGAGGAAGCAACATTATGCAAGATGCCAAATTTCCAAAAATTATACTGTTTGTTTGCTAGATACAGAGGCATTTTGTAAGAGCTGATTAAAGAACACACAACAAATCTGGACAAACAAAAGTAGACAACAAACAAAATAACACCAACAAACCAATAAACACTGAAAGTACTAATAAAATGCAACAAAAATTGGTGTGGCCCTTTTTCACATTGGATAAATTTCCAATTTTCTTCTTTATATGAATTTTGAAAAAAATTGATCAAACTTAATTGAAATTCCCTTGATAATTATCAGTCCTAGCAATCAGAAACTCAAATTTCAACCATTCTGATGATAATAATCATCATTAAAGGTTCAGTAAATAACTTTTATTACAATAACTTTTTGTCATATTTGCTGAAACTGTCACTATATCATGACAGTAGGACACGAGAGATAATATGTGAAAAAATCAGGTTCTTCCACCTCCTCTGACTGATCCTAATGGCATTTTCAGTCTGATCAGAGACAGAAGTAGCCTCTAACACAGGTGGCTCCAACCCAAAACATTGGTATTTGATGACCTGGGAATGAGACTCAACAATCAACTATCTTTCTCAAGAATCGCCTATCCCAACTTTAATTTTAGGCATTCAGCAAAATCAGGCTGTGTCTGACTGTTCCAATGGTGGAGAACAATCCTTGAAGCACCAATAAAGCCTGCCAATGCAAATACAAATTCTTGTTTAGATATAACCAGCGATAGGGGAGACTTATCTCCTAGTATACACAGCTGTGGAGATATTCTTGATTGTATTGCTTCCAAAGTGTTGACCAGAGCTGTTCCACATTAAATTTGAGAAAGTGCCCTTTTCATTATTACGGTGGGGAATCAGATTTTTATGTTTACTATAACAATAAAAGTAGGCTGCAGCTAACAATTCTCTTCATAATTGAATAATCTGTCAGTCTTTTGTTTATTAGCCATGCTGGCAGTATAGCTCTTGGGTCTAATAATAGACCCTAATAGATAATAGATGAATGGAGAACAAAATTTTCTAGGTCTAGAATGTTGATTTGTTGGTGAGTTGGTTGGTCTTCCACTTCAGTCCAGACTAAAATATCTCCACAACTATTGCATGAATTGCTATGTAATCTTGCGTTATAGTGCACTGAGGAAGAAGCCTATTAACTGTTGTTCCTCCATAAGGTTCCCATTTGTGTTTTTTTTAGTGAAATGTCTCAACAACTATTGGATGGATGGACTGACATGAAATTTGTTTCAGACATTCATGTCTCCCTCCAGATGAATTATAATCACTTTGGTCATCACTTAACTTTTCGTACAGCTTCAGGTCAAAATTAAAAATGCTCCATTAGTTGGTTAATCACCAAATGCCTGCAGATCTGCTGTATTTTGTGCTTGGTGCTAACTAACAATTGTTAACATGCTAACACTCAAAATTAATCTGGTGAGCATAGTAAACTTTATAGCAGCTTGTTTACAGTGTCATCGTGGGCCTGTCCATGGGCGCTTGTTTATGTTTAAAAATGGTGGGAGATACATATTTGGCGGGGAATCTGGGGGTCCTAATGTAAGATATGACTGTTGTTCACCACTGTGATGCCTGTCTGCAATAGAAATGAACCTTAGCATGACTGATTGTAGCTTACCCCCATCCAGAGGGTTTTTCACCCCATCCAACCTTGCTTTACCTCAGCTAACCTGAGCGCAGAGCTGCACTGATTTGAGCCAGGGTTGGATGGAAACCTTGGCTGGATGGAAAACATGCTGGACAAGAGGTGCATGCTCTAATAGAGGTTTAGGAAACACTTTTCTAGGTTAGTCTGTTGTTGTGTGGGGCCGAGGGAGAGAGCAGGGCAGCAAATTAGCCTGAGATATTAACAGTAATTGGACAAAATCACAGGGGAGATGTAGTGGGTAAAATAAAAGGTTTTGCAGATTTTGCAGCCTGTGTGTACACCTGATTATCAATTATAAATGTACAAAGGTCTTCCTCACTAGAATTAACCAGAAAAGAGGACAAAACTCAGACAATTAAACACAAATTACCAACAACAAATAAAAAGAGCTATGGACACCACAGCAGGTTCAACAAGCAATACTAGACTACAGAAGTTAAATAACTGCCATTTTAACAGCAGAGTAAAACATTACCAAGGCAGATAGTTTAACTGAACAAACTTAAAGTGGGGGGGTTCAGTTGCTGAAAACAGTAAATGATTTTTTATTTAGGTTCCCCAACTATAATCACCTGATAGCAGGGACTGTATGATGAGTACCTTTATTTAAAAAAGACAAAAAGTGACCTTATGCTAAGTCCCACCTCTTTTAGAACCTTGGCCAACTTTCTTATTCCCTGTTTCCTGTACCTAAATATATGTATGTTGATTCGTATGTCATCTGTGTTGAAAAGAAAAACAAACTTTGAAGGTGGTTAAAAGATGTTGCTGGGGGACAGCAACATATAGTCACATCTTAAGTTAACTAATGTTAGCAAAACACTAGTGCACTCGCCAGCTGATCTACATCAATATTAAGCTAGCTAGTTACATTTGATAGCTGATATTAGCAAAACACTAGCTAACTAGCTAGCTAGTTGAGGCCTATATCAATCATTATCTTGCTAGTTAGCTAGTGTTTTGCTACCATTAGCTAACGTAAGATGTGTCTACATGTTTTAACAATCTTCAAACTGTGGTTTTCTTTTGAACATAGACAAGCGTAGCACATAACAAGTCAAAGTACAGGAAACAGTGGAGGCGAAAGTTGATCACGTGTAGATGGGAAACCATGATTTGTAAAACTCTTGCTGGATTTATATTTGATACTTAATTGTGCACTCTGTACAAAGTTATAATGTGATATTACTGTGATTAAGATCGCCTTAGATTCAGGGCCAAAAACTCTCTCTCGCAAGATCTTTCACGGGCCTGGGGCTCCCATCTAGACACGACAGAGAAAGTTGACCGAGGTACCAAGCTTGTTCAACTGTTGTTTTAAGCAGGGAGCAAAAAGAGGTGGGGCTTAGGAAGGGTCAGCTGAATAATGGTGATGCATTTGCACCACTTACTCCATTGCTCAGGCGCCTATGAGCATGTCAGCATGCTGATGTTAGCATTTTGCTCAAAGCACGGCCTAATGGAGCAGCTAGTATGACTGCAGTCTTATTTACTAATTGATTAATTATGTAGGCTGCACAATGTTTGAAAATGCTGTCAGTAAATTACAATTGCCCCAGTTTCTTGTTTTTTTTTTCCAACCAAATGTTCATCACCCAAATATATTAAATTTTTGTTATCTACAAAGGAAGGAAGCAAATCCTTCCATTTCTTAAACCAGAACCAGCTAATTAATTTTCTGTCGACTGACTAATCAATGAATCAACTAATTGTCACAGCACAATGTATTCAGCAAAATTAAGTTGTATGTATTTACATCGTGGTAATTTATTTTTATTTGCTTGAATTTCATCTGAAACATGTTCAAACCCAACAGAGAGCAGAGCAATGGAACGTGACACCGTTTTGTTATCTGTGGCAGCCAATTAACTTCATACATCTCCCCCCACAATCACACAAATATGAATAAATACACAAACACATCTGCACAAAGACGCACATTAACAACATAAAGCTGTAGTGTTATCTGTGATATGCAATTAGGGGAATATTTACCATTGTGCTGATGGTAGCAGTAATGACTTGAGTATTAATATATTAGTATGCACAGGCTGTCTGTGATTTTCTGTGGAACACTACCTTGCATTGTTAAACCGAGAGAGAGAATAAAGTGTCTGCCGCAGTTATTTTCTCTCGTTCTTTGTTTCTGGCTCTCCCTTTCTCTCTCCAAATAACATCTCCTGGCCCTTTTTTCTCTGCTTTCTTTTTTCATCACCTTTCTTTTTTTCTCATTTTCAGTTTCTTTGCTCCATTCATTCTCTTTCTAATTCCCCTTTCCTCTCTGTTTCTCTTGTCTCACTGAAAGCTTTTTTTATTCCCAGATACTGTGTATATTCAGCTTTTTTTTTTTTTAAATTCATTACTCAGTATCACCAAAAACAGATATTTGTGTTGTTGTTTTTTTTTACTCTCAGCATCTTTTATATGAATCAAAGGCCAAGTAGATGATCAAAAATAGTCAGTCACGAGTTTTTCCTTTCATGTTGCGAATCTTTGAGAGTAAAATATTTTGTTTTGGAGTCAACCTTACCTCTCTTCTTTCTGCTCTTTTCCTCCCTTTGCTCCCTCGCTTTCCCCGGTGTAATGACTCATCTTTATGTGTTGAGTCAAGCTTGCAACCAAACTACTGGCTTTGCAATCACAAAGCAAGGCAAGCTACGACCTAATAGCACTTTATTTTACAATACACTTATAAGACATAACAAGCAGTACTTTGTATCAAATTAGACAAAAAACAGAAATAATATGTTCTTTATTAGTCAGCATTAGACCCTTTATTAGACCCTTACTAGACATTCAAATGGGTAATTAGGGACACATTACTACAGAACCATCCTGTAAACTAAAATCACATATTCGTTACTTATTGTATTATTTCCCACCGTTATAGCCCTTTTCCATGCACAGAACTGGCCTGGCTCAACTCGGTTTGACTCGGCCCATCTGCCCAGCATGGCAGTTTTGTGGTTTGCATTTCCATTACAACAGGGCTACCTGCTTGAAGGTGTGTCTTTCATCTGAGGACGAGGTTTGGGCGGCTCAAGTTGAGCGGCTGAAAAGTGGTAGATAACCCGCTCGTATACCTCAATGGGATAAACACACTGTGTCCTTAAATTCTTCAAAATAAAAGTCCCATGTTGTTTCATTATTTAAATGCTTTTATTATGAAGCAACGCAAACAGGAAATGTTTTCATTCAGAATTTCATCAGCAGTAACTTAACACAACTATGATACAGCTGAAAGTGAATATGAAAATAATTAAAATAAAAAAATTCTAATAACAGTATAAAGAGAAGACAGACGGTCTACAAGGAGACAGAGTAGATGAGCAGCTGACGGTGTCGCTGAACAACAGTAAACCTTCTAGCTCTTCAGGCTAATGTTAGCCAGCAGCAGACCGCTGTTCACAGACTGACAGTTAAAATCTCAATTCCTGTTCTAGCTGAAGAATGAACAACCCGTGTTGATGCGTCTCCTCAAACGTTTTCTCATCCAGACCCACTTAACTTCTCCTGTTTTTCTCACTGCAAAGCTTTTCTACAGCAAACTGTTGGACCGTGTTAGTCTCCGGTTTGTTTACATCTGTTTCCACAAGATCACATGAAATCAGGTTTCCTACAAGATTTTGCGAGATCGTGCTTCCCCAGGTAGATATAATCTTGATATAATAATAAAGCAAGGCCTGGCTGTAACCTGGAGCGTTTTCGGAGAAAATTCAAGTAATTTAATAGTCAGTGTTTTATTAAGAACATCCAAAAATGTTTGTATATTCTCACAATTATAGTTTTTAGGAAGACTGAAAATTAGAATCGGCAGGTTAGTCAGCCATAAAATTGCAGTCAGTGCATCTCTACTGTAAACTCCAGTGTATTGTTTCCCACTGTTAGACCCTTATTGGACTTTATTAGAGGCTGATTAGAGAGACATTACAACAGAACTGTACTGTAAACACATAACTGCTGATTCCCATAGGGTAGTACTACTTAAGGTAGTTTACAGTGCAGTTCTGTTGTAATGTTTCCCTAATATCACTCTAATAAAGTCTAATAATGGTCTAATAAAGGGTCTAGCTTTGTCTAATAAAGAACATTTAATTTTTTGTCTAAATTTAATAGCTGGTTATGTCTTATTAGTGTAACATTAGGTGTATAGCGGCTAATCAAGGTACTAGGAACTACTGTAGAATGAAGAACATATTATTTCTAGTTTTTGCCTCAGTACAACTTGTTACAAATATCACTGTACTGTAAACTGTGCAACTGATCTGATCTGTGCACAGCACTGAGTCATCTCCTTCAAACCAGGAAGGAGTGGTGCCACAGACGGAGACAGAGAGAGTAAGAGGTGAGGAAGAAGAGGAGGTGGTCAGTGAAAAGAATGCAACAGCAGCAAGAGAAAAACTAGAGAAAACCATGAGGGAGGGAGGGCTTCTATATCTGCAGAGACAGAGAAAGATGTTGACACAGAGTTTAGGCTCTACAGAGAATGTACATGCATAAATGTGTTAACCAATCCCTGGTCTACTTGTTATTCTACATACATGGCCACCAGCTTTAACATGCTGTGGACTTCAAACTGAACCATGAAAGAAAGAAGAAGAGCTCGAGAAATCGTCCCTGCTGACTCCTCCTTGAAGGACATCGTAGGATTGCATGGGTTGCTGTGAAGACCCACATCTTTTTTTGTCCCCCTCACTCTCTCTCTCTCTCACACACACACACAGTGACACACAAATTCCCTTCCTCTCTCCCCCCCTCGGTGAGTCATCGGTGATGTGTCAGAGCCAGATCGATATTGGGTGTCTCTTCCACGGATAGAATGGCAGGCCAAGAAACCCTTTGGAAAGGAGGAGAAAGTTCGGCTATGGAAACGTGTTCTATCTTGACTGCTAATATTACTATTGACTCATTCCTCTGGGGGGTCGATCCTCAGATCACAAACAACACGCACAGGTGGAAATCTGAATATTCTTTTGAAAAACGCATATCTTGGAAATGTCAACCTTTCAGAGGCTTAGAGAAACAGTCTTGTGTTTTAAAAGATGTTTCTGAGTCCAGGTAGGAGAAAGTCCTCATCAAAATGATAAAATAGGTTGTCATTGACATCCCAATTGACCCATCGGAGCGTTTTACGGTGCCCTTGTTCAGAGGATAATATAATTTGTTAGTGCCTTCCAAAATGACTCATATGACCATTACAAAAATAATTCATTTTAGGTTTTGGTTAGATTTAGGCAGCTAACACCACTTGGTGACAATTAGGGAAGTATTGTGGTTATAATTAAAGGAAACCAGTGTCGGATGTGTAGGAGACAGGATGTGGTGTCAGAGTCAGATGCTTTGTACACCCACCCTGACCTCCTCCTGAAGGGATTTTGCAGCATCCTAACAACATCACACTACTTCCAGTCATTATTCACACAACCGCAAGCAGTTGCTTGTCAGGAAAATGCAACCATGGGTCATTTAAAATCTCTAAAGCTGTATAAGTGGGGTTTTTTCCACCATTTTTGGGCAGCAGAACAAGCTATAACCACAACATTGACATATTATCATCACATAATGCTTATATAGCCTATGTGTGAGCAAACAATTGCATATTTAAACTGTATATCCAGCAGACACTCGCAAACATGACAGCAAATTAATGCAGTCATGTTTCCGGACACCTGATGAATGTCAAATATTCACTCTCCTATTAGCTGTGGCCTGGTTTTCACCAACTACTGAGGGAAATGTGTGTATATTTTGCTGATAAATGCTTTGCTGTGTTCAAAAGCTCTTTGCTAACATTGTCTGTTTGGCATTTGGTGGTGTGTAGGCAGGGTACAGTGGGTTTATCAAACCTTTTTAGCTGAAAACAGTTCAGCCCTAGCCTGGCATCTTCAGACTAATTCACAAAGGTGAATTATCTAGAGCCGATGAAAACATGAGCTCAACAGATTCGTCTGGTTTCCAGATTAAATTAGGCCGCCTTCACCAGAAAAAATGATGCACAGACCCATATGAAGCTTATCACCACTTACATTTATATTTATTGTAGCAGCAACCTCTAGCGACTGTTAGGGCTCAATACCTTTAAGGTATTGATTAAAATAACCCAGCATCAAGTACTAATGAAACTCATCCAGTCAAACGATACCTGCATTTGATTCTATTGGTGAACAGATGTAGAAAAAAAATGACTTTGTATATGGTTTTGCTTGCAGCCACAACACCACTAATGTTCTTCATATAGTAGAACCTTCAAAAACAGGTATTGACTGAAGTAGTGCATTGGTATCTGTTTCGCTTTAAAGGTACTGGCATTGTAATTCTTTAAACGACCAGCCCTAGTAACTGTTAATGGTTGCGAAGTACAAAGTCAGGTGCAGTCAGGGTGGATGGATGGGGCAAACACATTCAGACTTTCAGCTTGTTATGATAAAGTGTTCAAAGTGAACTTGTGTTATGCTCCAAAGCTGAGGAAATAGTTTACAAAAAATTAAACACGTCAGTTATATGAAAGTTTATGATGAAAGCGTGTTGGTGCCAACCAAACACAAGAAATCTTTTCCATCACCTGAAAAGTTTCCATGATCCCACTGTCCACACCATTATTTCAATACATTACAAGGCAAGCTAACTTGTATTGTTTTGTTAAAGTTATTTATTTATCTATTTTTATTAGAACATGTATTTTAAACCATCCCATGTTTGCACAGTTAAATGTTGTTATTCTAGTTTTTATCTTATTTTTTTCTTCAGTCTTCAGCCATTATCAGGATACTCTTCAAACAAGCATTATCAAATTATATATCGTTATAAATATTCATAAATAGTGGCTGGTAACCAAGTAGTTTTGGTGCCTAAACGTAACCACAGTGCCATTTCACTTCATTCACCATGTGATGACTACAGTCAAAGGAAATTCTCTGAGTGAACCTGCTTTCACAAACGTAGTCATTTGGCCAGTTGTTAACAATAACCAGTGCTGCTGTTTTTTGATGAGGGTAGTCTTATTTCAACTGATCTCAGAGCTTAAAAATTGACAAAACCTAGACAAATGTACATTTCACTGGGCTGGGTCGCTTCAGTCCAGCGACCTGCATCTCACTTGCATCAGTTCAGTCTATTTAATTGCACTCATTCGCTCCTCCGCAGCCTGTTAACACCTTTGTCTCATATCTTCTCATACACTTCACACCTGGCTGACTGCACTGGAAAAAAAAACATCAAACGAAAGATCAATACAACATTCATTTAGCCGGTCCATCGCTCTGCCATCTAATGCACCTCAGTGGCCGCCGAGCCAACCCAGTGGTAGATCTCTTACTGGAAGAAATGTGTTGGTTCATCTCTGGTTCATGGCTTCCTCTGACTGACCATCTGCACACACGCCTTCACTTCTCTAATGTGTACGTGTGTGTGTGTGCATGTGTGTACCCATGGATTTGTGTCCTCTGCTGTGTATTTTCTCGTACTGAAGGTTAGATTCACTATGGTGGATGAGTTCAGTCGGTTTCAGAAGGCCTGCAGCCATTTTTGCACACAACATTTCTAATCCGTGTACTTTTTTTTACCGGTCTCTTGCTCTAACAAGACCTCCCTAACCTGTTGTACTTCTCACATGCCTCTCCTGACCTTAATGTGGTTTATTCTCTTAATCATATCTGTGGGGTATGGATATTACAAACCATCTCTGGAATTCTTGTCCAAGGATGAATTTTTGTTGTAATTCAATATCCCCATATGAGTGGGGAAGTATCTGTTTTTCCCCATAATCTGATTCTTTGAGGAATTGTGCTTTTCAGGGTCACTTTAGCTTAGCAGTGGAATAAGTGCCGTGCATATTGATAAGGCTCTTTGTTTTCAGTTTTTCTATATTTTTTACTGTTTAGCAAATCCTTGCTTCAAATGCTCCTTAATGCTTTGAAAAAAAGACAAAAAAAAAAAAAAAGACTCACTGCAAACTGTCGATCACTTGTACTCCCTTTAGTCAGGACGCTTTGGTCCTCACACATCAAGTAAAATAACATGAATTTTTATCAATTAATTAACAAAAATATATTCATAAAATGAATATATTACAATCAAGAGTTTTTGTTCATATGCTTCCATCAATAGCACTTTAAACTGTGCAAGAAGTTTGTCGTGCTTGTTAATGAAAAATGTTTTAAAAGGAAAAATAGGTTTCAACCAGTTTTCACACAGTTTGGTGGCTCAACACACTTGAAGCACAGGAGCTTTCTGCTGCAAGAAGATGCTCTTTTTCATCATAATGTACTGTTAAATAAGGTCCCTCTATCATGAGAACACATCCAGTTATAATTGCAGTTATACAAAGTGAAGGAAATGCAAACATGTATTATTTAGAGACTTATGTATATGAAATATATGTAACTTGTAATCTTTGTTTTAAAATAGATTTTTTAATGAAAATGTTTGCCCTTTAAAGTTGTGTGCCAGATTGCTGTCAACTCTGTTAGATTTTTACAAAAAACGTGATTTAATCAGGCTTAAAAAGGACCTGGGACGTGGGAATACTGCTCAAGCACTGGTGTCAACATGTCAACTCCATCCATAGTCCTTCTGAATCGAAGCTAAATAAAAGTTATGGTTAAAAATGTGTATTTTGATTAGTATTAAGGGAACTCTTAGCAACTTTAAAAAATAAAATGGCTGCTCACTACGACTATGCCATGAAATTAAAAAATTTAACATTTTGTCAACTTCGCAAGATATCAAGACAGAGTTGACATCTACATTTAATGAAATGCCCCATTACAGTGTTTAATAGCCGAGAATTTTATCATTTAAAATATGTTTCCCCAGCATAACTGAAGAGAAAAAATCAAAACCCCTCAAAATTCTGGCTTACCTCAGTTCTCAAGAATGAGTGATATATTTCTTACAAGTTTCAGATAAAACATACAAACATTTACTAAACTGTGTCTATATCTTTACCATCAGGGGGTAATGCCTTTTGTATTACCTTGTAATGCTCTCACCAGCGTTTTCTACTGCTGCAGGCTCTATAATCAGTGATTCACCAATCAATTCTCCCACCAAGAAACACTCCAGTCATTCAAGCTTCCGTGCATCACCTACAGTGACCCATGGGAGGTCAGTTTTCACATTCACGCCTGAGTAGGTGACAGCTCAACAGAAACACTGTGTACAGGGTGAGCTGCAGAAAATGTACTTGTAATTGTCAAAATCAGAAAAATCCATAGTCAGTTAAAGGGACACTTCTTGTTTGGTTTGAGAAGAAGCCCTCTTTGAAATCTGATGTCAGTGTAAAGGACGCCTCTTTCTCTATTCCACTGGTGTCCAGAGTGTCGATCTCCAGTAGTGCTGCACTGCCACATCCCTCTGAATCGCATTACAGTGTAGTATTAGATGGAAGAGGCTAAGAGACTTATTCACAGAGCGTGAGAAAGGGTGTGAAAGTGTGTCGGAGGTTCAGTTTGAAGACAGACGGAACAAGGACGGGGACAGAGTGCGAGTGAAAAATGGATAGACATGGTTTCCTCATATGATTCACATGTGACTGTTCATCAATAGAGCTTTTCAGAGTTAGAAGAGAATCTGCATCATCATCATGATCGTGATCATGGCCATCTTTTTTTAGACAACCACCCATGTGTCACGTGTTGCAGCTCCATGGAGCTGGAGAGGTAGAACACGTCATCTGATATGGAGGTCATATCACACTGTAATCTAATTAATTTAGCTTCTCTTTCCACTCGCTTTCTTCTTTTTTCCCCCCTTACTCTGTACCTGCAGACAACACTCACACACACACACACACACACACACAAACACATTTTACCTACCACACCTCTCATTTCTGCAGTGCTGGCTGGGCTGAACCGCGCGCCATTGATCTGTTCTAGTGATTGATTGCAGTGGCTGAAGGGTTTCAGTCACTTTTTTTTCCACTTTCAAATGAGCACTCATTTGCACATCACTGTACTGTTGTGCATGAGTGTACACACACACACACACAGACACGCACACCATGTTTTACTGTGCACTTTAGTGCAATTTACCATGCACAGACAAGCTGTTGGGTGGTAAAACAGCTTTCTGAGATTCAAGTCCTTTGCACAGACTATTTGTATTATGCAGAGTGTGACTTATCAAGCATTATGTGGGCTGTGGAGCGCTGTTGGGAACTGGTACAAGTAGTTAAAACAGTATATAAATTAAGACACACATTTAAAAAAAAGATGCAGCAGCTTTTCCTCACAAAATGCAGTCATTTTGTGAAGGCTGTAAGCCGCAGGCCAGAGGAGACACAGCTTCATATGACCGACTTATCACCACCAGGAAAAGATAAAATGCCATTTGTTTCTGTATATGGGAAAACAGAGGGCAGGAGAAGATGGATAAAAAGTAGAGGGAGAAATGTCGATGTAATGGTTTGTGGCAAAAATGTTGAAGATTCCTGATAATACACAACTGCCTTCCTCTGAGCACTGATAATACTGCAGCTACAGTACAGTGTGAGGGGGGGGGGGGAGGCAGGACATTTTTTTCCTGCTCTAACTTTAACTAATTCTGTGATATTTCTGTTAAGGGATTAAAATTAAAGTGACTTCTAATCAGGGTTTAGCAAAACTAGATTTAAAGGAGTAAAACCCATATTTAAAATTAAATTATTACACAATTAAAAACTGATCCCCGTTTAGTAAATCCAGGTTTATTCATGTAAACTGACATGAAAGAGATTTTATCTAACACAGATCAATCGATCAATATGGAGATGCTTGTTTATCCAAATTAAATTAAATAATAAATTTGAGTACTGCTGGGACCTGGTATGTCAGAGAAGGGATAACCATTAACTTTTGACCACTCTGTATTTCTTAACAAAACGTTACATTGTTTGCTAGCTAGCTAAAAGTTAACAAAATGTTGCAGCATTTGCTAGCTAGCTAAAAAGTTAGCCTTATTAGCCTGCTCATGATGACTCGGCAGAGAAGTTCTAATTTCCCTTCCTGTGAGAAAAGCAAAAGGCCAAATTAATTAAAAATTAATGGCAGTCAACAGCACAGTAAGAAAAAGAGAGACTGCCCGGCAGAAATTGGCAGACTGTTTGGAAGGATCGACTGGAGCGCAAGAAGAGGCGTGCCATAAATGTCAATTATCTTGAGTTGGTACCTTAACGTTCTTCAAGGACTTGATTAGTTTTTTCAATCCATCTCAAAAAGGCAGCTATTTTAAAAGTTAAACCTCCTCCAGTGTAAGTTTAAAGTTAATGCTGGATCACATTTTAAATTTGGGTTTAAAGAGAGAGGTTTGAATTTAATCTTTCTTAGTTTTAGGCTAATTTAAACAATTGGTGCAACATAATTAAGTTAAACCACAATTTAATCTGGTTTAAATTTTTATCCTTGCCGGTGCAACCCAGTCTTAGGGTTAGGTTTCGGGGGTTTTATTAAGGTTCTGCATTAGCATTCGGTTCAGTTTAGCTTAGGGTTTTATATTCACTTGTTTGATTAAGAAGACACAAAAAACAAAGGTCTTATGTAAGGTTAGAAAACAAATCAATTTAAAGCTTTTGTTAAAGATCTGAGGCGAGGAGTGCTGCATCATGGACATGCAAAACCAGGATCCTCCATCTATAAAGCCTCGGTGTCAATCAATATTGACCTTTCAGCCTTTTCTACCACAGTTAATCCCTGACTCCAGGCCACCCAGGACCTGACTCGTATGAACTCATCAAACAACTCCCTGTCGCTTTGCCTTTCTCTCCCTCTGCCTTTCTTCCTTTTCATGCCTCCTCTGTCCTCTCATCTTCGTGATTGATGTTAGACTCAAACCCCAGTTACCTCCATGACTCTCTGTTTCTCTCTACTCTTCTCTCTTACCTTCTCTCTTCGTCTCTTTTTCAGTGCTCGCCCTAACTTTTCACCAGCATGAAAATGGCAATATAGTCTTTTTATGTTTCCTCTTGCGTTTCATCTGCCTCTGTCTCTGTCAGGCTGCCACAGAGTTCAGGTTTTGTTTATTGGGTCTTCCTCAGACAAATGAAAAATTAATATACAGTTATTTGTGAATTTCAGGGTCAAATGCAGGATGTTTTATTCATTCAGATGCTATTTGTGTTTCTATTTGTATTGGCTAACAGCATCTTACCTTCTGTTCTGATTTCATGTGGTCTTTTTCCATTTATTCATTAGTCCACGTTTGCAACATCACCGTTGAATTCAAAAATATCTCATATGATGACTGTCTGCAGTCTGATATTCAGACGACATCAGAAAATTACACAGTACATCAGTTTCTATTTTATTTTGTGTTTATTTTTTCTCAGTTCAAGTTAATTGTGGATTATTAATTGTTTTTACAATTATTCACATTTCAGCATTTACTATTCAAAATTGACTCCAATCCTACTCTCATGTTTGAAAATAAAAGTTACTGTTAACTGTAAAATATCATTCATCAAAGATATTTTTTAATCACATTATATGTTTAAGGAGGGGAAGAGCCAGTGACTGAACCTTCAGTTAAAGCAACATTATGTAATTCACCTGTATCTCTGTCATAAACATGGACAGCTACACACTAACATTTTTTTATGATAACTCATGATCAAAAACTAGCCAGTCGTCAACTTTGCTAACACAGTCAAACATCAAGCAACTGCAACAACACAAGACGTAGCAAGCCTCTGGCTGTTGGACTAGTAAACTGGATTGGCTTATTGCTTACTAGTCCAACAGCCAGAGGCCCAACTTGGCATCTGTCTGCCAGCATATTATTTCACAAAGTTCTTGCCAATAACAAAAAAACAGTCCAACATTAATTTTTGCCCAGCAGCCTCTTACTCGGCTACTCTTTTTTGCTTCTTAGCTTCCTCTGTCAACCTCCTCTGCAGCCACAGAGGCTGCTGAGCCCGGTTATGCTACCTGATCACCCGACTCTGGTTTTGGCCTGCATTTATGACGGCTTCTTATGATTTCTTTTAAATGTCTAATGTTGACATCCACAGGAGGGTTAGTAAAGGATTAATAAATTGATTAATTAATTAAACATATTATTTATTTGTGTTATCACATATAAACGATTTTTCCATTAATCACATGTCGAATTCCTGCACTGTCCATTGACATAAATAAAAGATGAATACCATAGCTGTACTTCCTCCCACTGTACAAAAAAAAAATTAAGCCAAAATAACCCCGGATACAAGTGCTGCATCTTGTACTGATGATTTCATTTGGAGTCAGAGTCAGTTCTTACATCATCAAATAACTAATTAAAATCAAGCTGATCAGAAATATGCACTTGAAAAACATCAGTGTGATCAGAACTGCCTAAAATGACAAACCATCTGTGGGAAAAAATTATTTATTTGATGTGTACTTTGATGTTTTAGGTTGGCCGATAGTCCACCTATTAACATTGGGAAGTCAAGATTTGTAATCTATACTGCAGCCCGCCACCAGGGGGCGATTTAGATGCTTTGGCTACACTTCTAAGGAGGTGCCATGTTGTTCATTTCTATATATACAGTCTATGGCACGTCCACAAACACCAAAAAATCTCTTGGCCAGACCTCCAAGTCCAGGCAGTACAGCTAACTGAGCTAAGAGCTAACTAGCTAACAGCAGCTACATTTAGCTGCAGTTTAGCTGGAGGGAAAACTAGAAAACATTTTTCTTATAAAATATGATCCTGTTTGAACGAAACGAGTGCATAGTTGGTGTTGTGTGACATAGTGCCATAAAGCGTTATGCAGTTATAGCCAGACCAAAGTTACATAGTGTGAGGCAGTCGGTGCTGCAGAGTTGGAATAACAGAGGCATCATTCGCCTAAAATGATTTTGAAGCTGTTATTTTGAAGAAGAATAGTTACATAATGTTGCTTTAGGTTTGGTTCTGTTTTGTATTTGTTTTCTTGTTTTGTTTTGTCAAACTACTTTTCCAAGGTCAAGAATGAACTTTCACTCTAAACAAATATTAGCTGATATATTGAGATGGAATTTCTTTTCTTTTTTTTTCCCAAATCCAGAACCTGTTTGGCTTTACTAAATGTTCGAAAATGTCCCTTGGCTGTTATTTGGGATGTTGCATATTAGCATCCACACACTAAAAGAGCTTAAATCTGCTCTACATTCTGTCCCTAATAGGAACAGTTTATTTTCATGAATCATTCCAACATTTCAGTGATTGCATGATGGAAGTGATTCCAGCTATGATTAATGTTAAATAAATTATAAAATGTGTCAAAAGTATTTACAGCTAAAAATACAGTTGCAGGTATTAAATGCATTAAAATACCAGATTTATAGCTGTGATATATGTGATACTTTTTGTACTTAAGTTAATTTAGTTAATAAGTTAAGTTAACAAGTCAGTTAATTTGAAAATAAAGACTTTCACAGGAAGGTGACTTATGGGCCTTTTAATGTTTATTCATTTTATTTGATAAATATTATGTTATTTTGTGAAGGTGGCCCCCAGGCAAAGCAAGTTGAGTTTCCCCAGCGTTCTTTATCCTTTATCTCATTGTGGCTGATTTCCTCGGGCTTCCCTATCATGAACCGTCGTGTGCTTAGGTCTTTGGTTTTGTCATCTGCCCTCCTTCCCTCCACTTTCTCCCCTTCATCGGGGCTAATAATAATGACATCCAATTAGCACTTTGTAATTACCTCTTCACTCAGAGAGGCCTGATGCTGATTGGCTCATCAAAGATGTGTGTGTGTGCGCCTGTGTGTGTGCGTGTGTGTGTGTGTGTGTGTGATGAGAATGTGAAATCTCTCACTGATTTGGAATCTCTTCACACGTTTGTCTTGCCTGGTGGCAGCCCTTTCACTTCTTCTAACAGTACATTTACTCTTCAGTTGAAGTCAAGATGAAATGAAAAGTGACTTTTTAACCCTTTTAGATCACATCCCCAGTCATATCCTGCACCTATTTAACAGTATATACCAAAATAAAACAGAATGACGTGTGCTTACATAAGCTAGAACCAACCGATTTCAACTTATAATATAATGACTTCCACCTGTCAATCTTCAACTTTTAATAGTGTAAAGCTAAGGCAGATTGATTGGTTAACTTGTTAGCAACAGTGTTGTATGTCAGTGTCAGTGTCTTCCAAGATGTTCGCCACACCGATGTCCTCCTGCTGCTCAGCTTCAACTCTCGGTCAGAGTTTCTACTAAGTTAGTTGCCATTAGCCATGTGGCCATCAGCCGGTCACAGAGCTCAGCTCAGCTTCCTCCAAGACTGACAGGTAATACAGTACTGAGGTTATTTATGAGTTTCCGAAGCTTGCACTGCTATGTCCTGCAAAACCACACCCATCCGGCTGAAATCCCATCCCGGAAACAAATAGCATTTTGATTTCCGTTTAATGTTGACTTTAAGTGTCTCTGTATTTTATGTGACTGAGGGAGGCTCAAATGGTACCACCCAAAACTCTATGAGGGCTAGACAAAGCTACTCTGCCTCCACAGGCACTGCTGTTTACTTATGTACACACACACACACATACTCACATATGTGTTTGCCAATTGATCATTACCAACTGTTCTTCCCATCAGGCCCTGGCAAAGTGGCCATCTCTCTGTGATGTAGTGAGGCAGGCATTTCCACAAATGCACACACACAATAAATCTGGTGAAGGTGCTGATTCACATTGGTGTGTTTGCATGTGCACGTGGCCTCTCAGTCTGCATCCTCTCACCTCCTCCCCGCATCAATCATTGTCCACCCTCTAATGAGGACGAAAGAACAGACTCATTAAAGCACCTCATTCTCCCACGAATAGAGCCGAGTGAAGGAATGGGTGCTGGAGGGAGAAAGAGAGAAAAACTCTGAGATAGTGGTAATGAAATAGATAGAAACAGAGAAACAGATTAACATATGGAGTGGAGAAAAGGTGTGACTGCTGGCGAGAGAGAGGCGCCCGAGATACGACAGAGTTAAAGGTGGAGAGGACGCAGACATGAAGAGCTGGAGTGAAAGACAGACAGACAGACAGAGGGAGGGAGGGAGGGACGGAGGATTCCTGGAAGGCGATGGAGAGCAGGGCTGGTGGGGGTGCACATGGATGATAGTTTCATTTGTGCAGGCCTCCTCCGTGGCAAATGGAGAAATCGCCCAGATTTCCTCTTTTCATGTGCTGTGTTTCTGATGCGGAGCCAATCTGTCTGCCTGGCCAAAACTCAAAAGACCCATATTTACTTCACTTCTCCCTCTCTCTGTCTCTTCAGTTTACTGTTCTCCTCTTTCTCTGTGAGTCAGAGGCTCGTCGAAAGCTACTTTAAGCCCCTCATGTTCAATGTCAGCACAAGGTTTTCATCTGGTTTCTTACAATCCCTTCAACCACATAGTGTCACATTGTTGTACCCTATTTTCCTCTTTGTAACCTCAACATATCATCAAATCTGCTCCCAAACTAACATCGTTCACATTGTCTTCCTCATTCATACTGAGAGGTATGTAAAGGAGAAATATGTAATATATGTACTGAACTAAATCATAAATGACCAAGGAATCATGCTATGTTGAAATACTGGTGCAACACTACAGTCAGTATGTTCTCCTTTGGAATTTCCATTCTGGTCCCTCTGGTCCATATGGTCCATCGTCTGTTTTTGTTTGCCCGTTTTACATTAAATATGTTGCAAACAGCAGCATAGGTTGGTCAGTCGGTCGATCGGTCCGTCCATCCATCCGCAAAAATTCTCCAGCCTTTGGTAACCACAGTTTTGACCTAGGAGGCTGAAATTTGGCATGGAGGTCAAGTGTGTGTGTGTGTGTGTGTGTGTG
>JAJHUR010075338.1:0-40093 GCA_027495735.1 Lutjanus campechanus | reverse complement strand
TGCCCCGTTCCTCCATCATATCCATTTCTCCTAATCATATCTCTCTTTATCGTCTGTATTTTCCTGCTCCTCTCTCGTAGCTGCTGGCTGTCTTTGGAAGGAGGTCTCCTCTATGCATTTGTTGGACCCGCTGCAGCTGTTGTCTTGGTATTTCCTCTTTCCTCTTTAGTCTGCCTGTGTTGATTTTGCCTTTAATACGTATGCACTCATTCAAAAGTAGACCAGTAGCAAGTGCTCCCATTGTGTGTTTTCATACTGTCCCTTTAAAAAAAGCATATTTAGTCAGTTTTTTTTTTTCCATTGAGGGATTTATAAAGGGAAAAAGCATATTTAGTCTGGTTCCTCTAAATGGGGATTTATGATCAAAAAAGGATATTTAGTCTGGTTGTTCTATATAGGGATTTATAATAGAAAAAAAAGCACATTTAGTCTGTTTTTTCCATCCTGGGATGTATAATAGAAGTAATGATAACAATAATGTAAGTAGTAATCATGTTAAACTGTTTTCATTCAAAATAAATTGTAAAATGTATAATAATAAACACACTGCGATTAAATAAAACACAATATTAAAATGGAAACACATACTAAACATAATTAGCAGTCATTATAAATACAATTCTCTACAAATATGCCCTTGACAAATACAGTAAAACAATAGTGGTCAGAGAGTTTTTGCATTTAAAAAAACTTCTTTTAGCTATCATTGTTCGATAATTACAGTAGAATGGTTTGTTGTTGTGTACTTAAATAATTATATAACAGTTTGCCTAAGAATAGTAGACCACAGCGAAGTTAATAGCCTGTGTCTCCTCCTTTTCCTCGTTTACTTTGTCTTTGCTTCTTCCTCCTCCCCTCCTTGTTTATATCCTCCTTTCCTCCCCTTTTACTTCCCTGCCCCCTCCTTTCCTCATTTACTTCCTCATCTTCCTTTCCCCTCTTTAGCTCATCTTCTCCTTCCTTAATTCTCTTTTTTTACTGCCTCTATTTTTCTGGATTTCCTTCTACCTTTTCTTCTCTCTCTCCTCCTTTTCTTATTTACTTCCTTCCTGACTCTTCCTGCCTTATTTACCTCCTCTTATCTGTCCTTACCATTTTTCTTACCTGCCTCCACTTGTCCTTGTTTACTTTCTCCCTGACTCTTCCTTTTCCTTATTTACCATTTCTTTTTTTCTTCCTTACCTCTATTTTTTACCCTCCTCTACCTGCCATGGCTTTCTTCTCCTCTGCTGCCTTTACCTCACCATTTCCTTCCCTACTTCCCTACTTTTCTTCCTTTTCCTTGTTTACCTTCTCTTTTCCTTCCTTACCTATTTTTCTTCCTAACTTCCTCATACCCTTGCTTGCTTCTATCTTCCTGCTTTTTGTTATCTGTTTTTTACCTCCCCCTTTCCTTCCCTACTTCTTTCTTTTCTTCTCTGCCTCCACCTTTCCTTGCTCACGTCCTCTCTGATTCTTCATTTTCCTTAATTATATCTTCTTTTCCTTTCTTGACACTATTTCTTCCCTGCCTCCTCCTTTTCTTGGTTGCTTCCTCCCTGATTATTAATTTTCCTTATTTGTCCCCGCTTCTCCTTCTTTACCACTTTTTGCTCCCTGCTTCCATATTTCCTAGTTTACTTCCTCCCTGACTCTTCCTTTTCCTTACTTACCTCCTCTATTCCTTTCTTGCCTCTTTTCCTTCCCTGCCTTCTTTGTGTCCTTGCTTTCATTCTCCTTCCTGCTGTTACTTCCACCTTTCCTTCCATGTTTCTTTCTTTTCCACCCTGCCTCCTCATTCTTTACTTACTTCTTCCTTTCCTTCCTGCCTTTTCCTTTTCCTTACTTACCCCCTCCTTTAATTTCCATGCTGCCTTTTACTTTCTCTTACTTACCTTCTATACTTGTTTTTCCCTGCCCCTCCCCCCCCCTCCTCTCCTGTCCTCATTTACTTCCTTTTTTACTTCCCTGCGTCCTCTTCCCTCAGCTTTTCTTTTTTCTTCTTTTTTATGATTAAGCATTTCTCCAGTGTCACATTGTATTTTCTAGTTACCTAAAGATATTATCAAAACTAGCTAACTTTAGCACAAATTTGAAAATAATAAGTAATTATAGGACCCTGTATGTTTTGCTTTACAACACAGACAACCACCATAGCAACCAACATTTGGTCTTTTATACTGTAGCAATGGAAAATCATATATTAGGACACATTAAACATAATTATAGTCCATTTTAATCATTGTTCAAAATCACTATTCAAGTTAATGTGCCCCAAGTTGTACCAGCATAGAAGATAATGGACTCTGCCGCAGTTACATTCAGATTATATATCTGATGTTTTTATTAGAATGAATAAAGTATAATTAAGGTTCCACCTTCTTATAGCTGCTGTTTAAATTAGAACCATTAACCATAGAAATCATACAGAGACAAATTCATATATAAACCGTCACCTCAATGCCTGTGATGTTGAACCTTCTTCTGAGGTAAATCACAGACGTAAACCACTGGCAGCACACACGCTGCAGGGACACTCTGTACCTGTTTCACTAATCAAATCCATTAGCTACACTTTCAGTGATTCACTTCCCAGCGCTTCTTCTCTACCTTCCCACCTACACGTGAACAGCTTGTTTTGGGTGTCCTCTTTACACAGGCCGCCTCACTAATAAAGAGCTGCTGCTCCACTTGGCACCCGTGTGCTGTAACTGGAGGCCCGGCCCACTCTGAGCAGCATCAGAGCGGCTCATACAAGAGATTTTTATAGACTGTGAATCCTCAAAGCAGTAAAAAATTGTAGGAATTACCACAGTCAAGGATACCCCCCTCCCCCCACCTTTGATTTCACACGGCTCATATTTTATGGATGACTTTTTTTTTCAGCACACTGTATTTATATGTTAGAAATCCATCCTTCCAACTATTTTTTACCTCTCATGCTTCATCGAGTGCCTTGTCACTAACATTTAAGAAGTCTAGTATTTACAGTGCAGAGCCTACAGTAAGTACAGCTAGTGTGTGAGCAAGCATGCTGCCATCATCATCATCACCATCCATCATTATCATCATCATCATCAGAGTAGAGCTGCATGTTGTGAAGTAATTGAAGAAAGTGTCTTTGCTCTGCTTTAATCCTGTGCCTCTTCTCTTCGGCAGGTTAACATGGTTATTGGGATTCTCGTTTTTAACAAACTGGTGTCCAAAGACGGAATTACTGATATGAAACTAAAGGAGAGGGCGGGGTATGCCTTATACCACACATCCATTATACACAGCGACCTATAACCAGCCTCACGGCTCAGCTTGGGGGGGAGGGACTAGCACTCTTATTGGGTCTCTGCCTCAAATTATCCCTGGCCATCATTTCAGAAATGAGACTGGCAAATTGGTCGAAGATGACGCTTCATTTTTAACAGCAGGAGGATGAGGAGGACAAGGAGAAAGATTGTAATAAGCAACTGAATTAATCAAAACATAAGATAAGAGAGCAAAAGAAAATGTGGTCTCTCATATAGCTTTAAACTGTGATCAATGCTTCAGACTTAGAGCTAAATGGAGGAGAGAAAGATGTGGGGAAGGCTGTCTGGTTATTGGTCCTGCACAGACTGAGCAAGATGATGACTCATCTCATTGCTTTTCTTTTGAGTTTCAAATGTGTCGCATTTTCCTCCAGCTGCTCTTTGTTTGCAGGTGTTGCTATTGATGTAAATTTCTGTAAATCCATCCGTGTCTTTTTTCTCCTATTTGGTTGTTTCTCTTAAAGGGAAGCAGGGTTTGCTTTTAAACATTAAGACGCCACTAAAAAAAATGTATTCAGTTTATCACAACTTTGGTTTATTTTTTTGTAGCTCTGTCCATCAGTTCTCATGGTAACGCTGTACTCAACACAGTCACTGCTGAGACTGCAGATCATGATGATCATGCATATAGAAAAATCTAACTTTGGTAAATGCAATGTTATTATTATCAATAGAACCAATGGTCAGACCTACACAAATAAAAAACAAATTCTAATACATCATAGTTTTCATCTTATTTCTTGCTACTAAGTTGCTGTTTTGCAACTCACTGTCAATATGGAGTTAAGTTAGGGTTAACCTGACAAACCAGTTTGCTGCTTTTCACTATGGGGCTATTGTTTAAATCATTATTATTATTATTTTGTAAAACAAAAAAACAGTCCATCATTTTAGAAGAAACATCAGTTTGCTTTGAGCTCTAAGCTAAAATAAGATCAGAAGATCAATATGAGCTCAGAGATACTGTAGATCCAGAATGCTTTGCACTCTTAAAGATAAAGGTGCTAACTAGAACCTTCAGCTTGTCCCCATAAAATAACCCTCTTTGGTTCCTGGTAGAACCTTTTATAAAGGTTCCACTTAGAACCCTTTCAGCGAGTTCTACCTAGAACCCGACATAAAGGGTTATACCTAGAATTACCTGTGAAAGGTTTCACCCAGAACTCCTACAGAGAACCCTTCTATGGTGTAATTGTTCCACCCAGAACCCTCTCAGGGGGTTCTATCCAGAACATTTCACCCTCTAAGGATCTAAAAATAACCCACCCAATGGGTACTGCTGAGAACCCTTTTATATTCAATGAGTTTTATCAAGAACCCACTCGGGGGTTTTACTAAGAGCCCTTTTATATTCCCAGGGTTTTATCAAGAGACCACCCAGGAGGTTCTAACAAGAACCCCTTTGTATTCCAAGAGTTCTACCTAGAACCCACTCATGGTTCTACTGAGAACCCTTTTATACTACGGTAAAAAGAACCCTTGATGAAAGACTCCTTCAAGGACCGCAACAATCCTCAAAGAACTACGTCTTCACAAGTAAATGGTTCAGGGAGAACCCTTTTGGAACCCTATTTTTAAGAGTGCAGCCTAGATTAACATAAACCCAGAAAGCAAAACAAACTGCTGACTTAGCTCTGTCACAGTTGTTTGCTATGTAAGCACACATAGTGACGTCATGCATGTTATTGCACATTTGTGCATGTGTTATGCTTTTGTCCTATCTCCCAGTGTTGGTGGGCAACAATAGCTGCATTTACATGGAGTCTCATTTTCCACTAATAATCAAAATAATAGCCCAAACAGAATAAATATGCCTCCTGTAACCACCTCAATCTGAATAGACTGACCTAATCCAGCCCAGTTGGAAGGAATCTTGAATCAGGTTGAGAGGGGTGGTCTTCTCTTGTTGGAATAAATATATCTTTTTTGTCCATGTTTGCCCCACATGGGCATTCTGTCCCGCTGCAGAAAAGCCGACTCGCTTATCACTGTAGTCACCACCACTTTCCTCTTTCACTCTGATGGCACCTTCCAACTGTCTCAGAGAAAACTCCCATTATCATATTAACTCAAACATCCCTGCCAGGCGAGTGTCCGGCATAAATCTCTGTGCCAGGTTTAAATGTGTCTTCGTCTCCGCACCAGAAGTCCAAAACTTAATTGTATTCAGCTTCTGAAGCTTCAAACAAAATTAGCTGGCCAGCCATACTGAGGAAGCTAAGCTACAAAAACAATAGCGCAACAGCACGATTGAAAGAAATACAGTAACAGTGGCCTGCAGTAAAGAAACAATGCTGCCATCAATGTGACCAAGAGTTTTGGGTTTTGGGTTTAATAAGAAAACATTATGCAACATTAGTGCAATGACCAGCAGCTTCTTCCTGAAGGAAACTCCTGCCTCAACACTACCTCAAATACAGAGGGCTTTTAAATCACAATGTTACGATGGTAGAGGATCGTCAGCCATCCACCAACCCTAGTTAGTATGACAACTTTGAAGTTGTTGGGAAGCTGTATTACATTACTCTAAACACTTCCCAGGATCTCATCTGAAAGTGGTTTGGCAGCAAACCAAAATCCAAAATGTTGGAGGGCTCCTTTTTAAACCCTGTTTTTTTTTTTGTTTGTTTGTTTTTTTGTGAAGGTAAAGAACACATTGAATATTTGGCACATTGTCGCTGACTAGGCACCTTGAGTCTAAAGTAGTTATTCAACTTTTGGTGTCAGCCTCCAAAAACAAATAGTTCAAAGTACAGAGCCCACATGCACCCTGCTCCCCTTTACCCCGCAGGCTGTTCTGTCTCCATTGGCATTGTTGGTGCATTCAAATGTTATTTTCTTTTCTCTTTCTGAAAATGTTTGCTTTCTTCAATGACCTCTCTGTTCTACTGTACTTGTTTTTGCTGTCTGAAATGTCATGTTTGCGTTTGCACAGAATCCCCTCTCTCTCACTCAGGGCTCTCCAATCAGGAACACATGAGTCTCAGAAGCCCCCTTCCATGTCATCAGTGATTGGGTAAAAAAATACCTGCCCGTCCCACCCTCTTCTTATTGTATGGCTACCAGCCCTGCCCATCACCAAACCTGCTGAATCCTCTAGCAAGCACCTTTGATTGGCTTACTCTTACTTCCTGCCTATTTACCTCACTATTTCACTATTGACCTCACAATTTATGCTGCCTCTTGTTAGCTGGATAGATCATAACACATTACTGCCTCAGGCTCTGAGTGCTTATAGAGAAACTGACTGTTTCAGCAATAACACATACTAGTTGCAGTGCAGTAATATTAATATTTTCTATTTATGTGAATGGTGTGAGCATGTGTGTGTGTGTGTGTGCAAGGTTAGTGTGGTCATAACCTCTATAAGAAGCAAATGGATGCAGAATCTGTTGGCAAGGGACGAGATTTTGGTATCTGAAGCATTCTGTTTGTAGTCTGTTTGTAGTACAAGTAGTATAGACCTGTCATGTTTGAGCTGGCCTTGGTTGCATGCAGGTAAGCAGTCCAGTGGAGAGCAAAAGTGGTGGAACACATTGGCCAAAATACAACATCATGTTCATAATCGGTTTGTAAAGAATGAATGGAAGATGAAGCTTTGGCCCAGATATCTATTTCCTGTTCTACGGATGTGCACTGGCTACACCAGACGCCCTGAAACATTCTGCCATTTTCCCCCACAGGCTAAATCATCAACAGTTGATAGCTGATGGGCTCCAAGACTGATGTGGTCATTTCAGGACTGGATCTATAGAGTGTGTATTCTGCTTCTGACTGAGTAACTGGTGGAAACATAGATTGTCTTGCAGTAAGGACTGGTCATATTTGCTGTTTAAATTTTATTTGCTTTTCTTTGGTTTGAATGTCAATTCGGACAGTTTTTCCCACAGTAAAACTCAAATACATGAAGTGAGTCAATTACTACAAAGGGAGCCAATAAAAGTATAATTTAACTAGGGGCATCAACAGTAACTGTTAATCGCTTAACCACCAAGAATATTTTTTAACTGGTTATGCATGTTGGTCTGTTGTTTAATTTGCACACACAAACACTCCGTTAACGGCTTCACTAGCTAGTCATCGGAGGTGAAAAATGAAGCTTGGTGTGGAAACATTTCTTTCAGAAAGGCAACAAAGTCAGTTGTAAATTGTGAGATGCTACTAACAGTTTAGTAGTAGCACTAGCACTATGCTGTACCATTTTAAGAACAAGTATCCAGCTGTCTTTCCTGAGTATGACTCACAGCCAGAGATCATGTGGCTGCTAGCTGAAGTGAGAAAGTGTGATGCTGTGATACTTGCCAATCCCAAGCCATCACGCAGTTGATGTACCGAATGATTGAGACTGATAGGCTGCCAATCAGTGTGGTAGAGGGCGATGGATTCAAAGAGCTAGTTTGGTACCTCGAGCTTGAGTACGTTGTGCTATCGACTGCTACTGTGGCTAGTCGCATTGAAAGACACTGAGGAGAGGGAGGATGGGCCTGCTGGATACGTCTCACAAACAAAAGCTAGATCTCAACTACCTGTCAGTTCATCAAGGCTGACTGGAAGATGCAGTCAAGCATGCCTCCCACTCAGAGCCTCTCCGTCTGCCTGATGTGTGCCAGAGAAACACCTTGCAGAGAAGCTGACCAGTGCAGAAAATTAAAATTAACCGAAACTGACGTCCTCAAATTGTACTGATATTTTTGCACTTTGGAAGCAGTATGTCTGAGAAAATTATTTCAACTCAAGGTCTTCATCAGCAGATCAAACTCTTCCCTGTTGGTGCTCCGACTGGTTTTGTCATTATGTTCACAAACAGCTGATGTTTGTTCAGTCTCTGGTCCGGTGTCCTTGCTTCGTTTTACTGTTCCTTAGAGTTGTCGTATGTGACTCCAGTGTTCCACTCAGAAGGGCATTCATCCTGGCTTTAGGGTGTGGCAGAGATCTTAAGCGCTCTTTGGATCTTTTGGAGCACTGCATTCTTGTTACTTGAAGGCTCCTGTTGTCTGGACAGCCCAGCAGAGTCCCACTCGGATCCTTTTGGATCATAACTTGTCACAGTGGGGCGCCCCTGTAGCTCAGTTGGTGGAGAGTGTGCTCCATGTGCTGAGGCTGTCAGCCCACTGCAGCGGCCGCTGATTCGACTCCTGCCTGCGGCCCATTTGCTGCATGTCATCCCCACTCTCTCCACACCCTTTTCTGTCATATCTCCAACTGTCTCCTATCAAATACAGGCGGGAAAAAAAACAGAATTCACTTCTGATGCCAAAGACGTCAGCGATATATGACTACTTACTATGACATGGCTGATCTTCAACACTTAAGTCATGTACAGTAATGAACCAAGTCATAAAGTCATTAAGTGCACCTTGAGTTAAGATTATTTTGTCTGGTGTAAGCATTATTTTATTTACTACTGTGCCAAACTCTTTGGGACAGCGCAGCACATCTGAACTAGCACAGTTGCAGTTGCAATCTCGGCTAAAGCAAAAGTTTTGGAAGATGTGTTCACTTCCCTCTGATTTCTCACAGCTGTCATGTTGCTTTTGAAACAGAATGATTCAGGCATTGTGGGTACAACAGTCCTGGCCATTTTACAAAACCAGTATTAATGAGAAAACTATGATGGGTGTCACTGAACAAGCCAGATTATTGATATATTACCAGGCATATATCTATTCATGTAAGCCACTTACCAGGTAGCAGAAGTGTCCTTCTCGTCAGCCAAGTCCTGTTCATAAACACGAGGACATCCACACGATACCAAGGATAATCCTTCAGTGCATTATGAGTCTACCTCTGGGGTCTCCTCCCAGTTGGACTTGTCTGGAACAACTCCACAGGAAGGCTTCCAGGAGGTATCCTGGTTAGATGCCCAACCATCTCAACTGGCTCTTTGTTTTGTTGGGACATCACATATTTACACAGCATCTTAAAGTACAAACATGTCCAGTTTTAATTTGTTCAGACAGAAACAGAAGCATACATAGACAAAGCAAGACAGAAATAAAGTTAAAAAAAAAAAAAAACACCCACCCTCCCAACTCCTAGTTGGTCTGCTTTTTACAAGATGAATTAGTGTTTCATAGCATATATGTATAGTATATGGGTAGCATACATATTTTAACATGTTCAGTATCTTAAAGCAGACTTAAAGAAGAAGAGTAATTAAAGAAGAACATGACATGACTACAGCAGTTTAGTTAGATATAAATCAGTGGTAGAGTGCATATCTAAGCAGTAGAAACTGTAGATACTTTTTTCAAAATACGAGATGGCAGGTTGCCATGTAATGTAAAATTTCTTAGTCTACTATCTAACAGAATTAGATTCTTCCCAGTTTAAGGAATAACATTTGATCAGTCTGCCAAGAGCATTCTGCTGGAGGCATAGGCAGTTTCCAGTGTAGGAGGATGCATCTATGGGCGAAGGACATGGCATTTAATTTCTTTTCAGTAAACTCAGGGTATCCAAATATGGCAATGAATGGACAGCATGCTGTATCTGTACATAGGACTTATGACATGATTTTGAAAAAGTTTTTCCAGAATCCTGTTCATTTTTAACATGACCAGAGAGTATGTGCAAGATGAGAGGGTGTAGAAGTACATCTATTACAGGCCACACTGGTGCCAGGAAAGTATTTTTTCTAGTTTGGCTTTGCTGAAGTGCATTCTGTTGGGCACTTTTAATTCTATAAGACTGAGACAAGCACAAGAGGAAAGATAATTAACCTGTAATTTGGGTCTTGATACTGGACTCCCAATTCAGCCTTCCACTCATGTTTAATTTTGGCAAGTTCATGTAGGCCAGATCTGAGGATGTAGTTGTATAGCTTCGATGTCAGCCTACTCAATGGTTTCTGATTTCTCTAAACTATTTAGTGATACCTCAGGGGGCAACTGAGGGAGTGTAGTGCAATGATCCTTAACAAAAGTGCGAGCCTGGAGATAGCGGAAAAAGTTATTTTGAGGCAGGTTATATTTGCTGGTCAGACTTTCAAAGTCTGCAAATGTGCCATGTACCTTCCAAAAAAAGGTCTCTGAATGAGATGATACCTTTGTTATTCCAAAGCGTGGAGGCAGAGTCAAGTTTAGATGGTAAAAATAGATGGTTATTGCATAATAGGCCAATGAGACTAAGGTTGAATATAGTGTTTTTGGAACTGTGTCCATATTTGAATGAGTTGAGAAACCAACTGTTTGACGAATAG
This sequence comes from Lutjanus campechanus, assembly GCA_027495735.1. Classification (NCBI taxonomy): domain Eukaryota; kingdom Metazoa; phylum Chordata; class Actinopteri; order Lutjaniformes; family Lutjanidae; genus Lutjanus; species Lutjanus campechanus. The sequence continues at coordinate 29,611 of JAJHUR010075338.1, read as the reverse complement.
TTTGCTGCTGCAGTAGGTAAAAGTGTATTTTTGTATATTTGGTGCCCAGTAGTAAAACATGAAATTAGGAAGGCCTAGTCGCTTGTAGAGCGCATTTTCTCATTCTCGTCACTTTGCCTGCCCATACAAATGGAAGAATAATTTTATTGAGCTTCCTGGAGAGTGATTTTATCAGAAAGTGCAGAAGGCACTGGAAAAGAAACAGGAACCTTGAAAAAGCATTCATTTTTATAGTTTGCACTCTACAGGCCATTTTTGTACGCCTGTTTTCACTTCATTTTGTTTGTTGAAGTTGTTTTTATGAAGCGGTTGACATAAATGTGCCAGCAGGCTTTTTTCAAAGACAGAGCAGCTCTTCCACTCCAACCTCTTTTCAGGTGTCTGATCTCCTCAGTGTATCTCTGATGGTGAGCTGCTTGCATTAATTGGCACATTTGGGGAAATATCTCCTGGTTGGATCGCCAAAGGCAAACTAAGGACAATTTGTGGTTCACTCCTCAGAGGGATGTCATCTTACTTGGAATAAGGTCATGGGAGCCAAACCTCCTGCGGAATATGCCAGACAAGTGGCTGGCGACTGCATCCGCTGCCATGGCCTCCAGTCAGAAACAACATGGGGCCACTACCATGTGGACTTACCCTCTGTAGCAGAGTCCTACCCCCTGATAGGTGTATGGTTCCACTGCATTGCCATAGGTGGTGCAACTCCATGTAACTCGACTGGAGATAATCAGCAGACATCTGATATGCACACTTCTTCCTAACTCTACACCACCTAGATTTCTTTCATTTTCAACAATTCTTTTGCCCAAACCAGTACTGAGTTAAGTGACATCACTTCAGATCAGGTGTTCTCTTCAGAAGGAGCTGCACGAAACCATTTGACTTATTCAGTAGTATTCCCCAAGACCTATAAACAGACTCTGATGTGTAAAATACCCATGCAAGTGCAAATACAAAGAAGAAATGTTGAACACGGTAAACTTGTTTATTAAATGAAGCCTATCATTTTTGAAAAAGTATCCCTGCCTTATTTGATCAAAATAAATTAAATCATAACTAATTTATAAATGAATTTGTACTTTCATCAACTCTGTACTTCAGATTGTTTAATTATGTGTGATCCATCACTTGGATCTTATGTTTCTCTCCACATACTACAGGCAGTAGTAGTAGTGTTAGCTTTTTCATGGGTATGGTCAGATTTGAGTATGCAAATACAAAATGCAGATGTGGACACGATGTTAGCTGCCAAACGGTGCAGTTAACATTATGTTGTATAATTTGCTATGTTCTTAACGCACAGTACAAAGTGTCGCACATTTCAGCAGTGTTTAAAATGCGATTTGGTTACTGAAGAATGTGCTTAACGGCTTCAAATGGCTCTTAATACATGCAGTGTTTTTTTCAAACAATGTTTAACATGATAAATAATAAGTTGAGTGTTTTCTTACTTTCAGACCAGGTGAATGGTCTAAAATATTTTTTCTTTTAATTGACAGGGAAATGATTCACCGTAGCCATCCCTAGTTGTCTCTCCCAACTTATCACATTCAGCAGCTTGGTCAGTGGCCCTAGTCTTCAAACTGTGATGCTGTAGGTGCCACTAAAATGTCAGTTTTGCATGTGCAGGGCTCCACCATCAAGTTAGCAGCAATGGATATGCAACGTCTGGGTAGACTTTCAAAATAAAGGTACCAAAGCTAGTTGGTTAGATTTAGTATGTTAAAGTAAGTTATTTGTGCAAGTATGTAATGTAACAGTATGTAACATCTTAAAAAGAAGTCAACAGTGACTACTGTTTTTTCAAGGGACACAAACCGCAGTCTCCTGGCCAAAAGTTCTGTTTGACCCATCCATCCATCCCACCTCCTCCAGATGCAGACTTTCTCATTCGCTATACTACACTATCTGACTTCAATGCCACATTAACATAATGTACAACGTAACGCCAAAGGGACACCTCTATAAATGGCCCTAGAGGGGTACCTACAGTGACGTAGTTTAAAGCAAAGTGGCACTGACCATGCTGCTGCATTTGACATGTCGGAGTGACAATGATATGTTGAGGCTGCTCAGGCTTGTTAGTTATCTGAGTTTGATTTGATTGGTTCAAAATGACGTTTGATTGTATGTGTTGCTGACCTTGTGGTGATTAGGCTTCCTGTAGCTCTCTCTGTGGTTGACAAAAAAGGAAAGTGTTTTTTTTTTTCCCCCACCGTTTGGTGACCACCCTCCACCCATTCGCCTCCCCAGCATGTGTTTCTCAAGGTTCAAATGCAAAACATGTTTAATGAAGCTAATTAATTTGTGCAGCATCTAATTAAGGGCGCAGCAGCATCTGCAGCAGGCAGGTCTGCTCACACCTCAGAGACGGGCCTCGCTGCTGAGTCTTCTTTACCACCAAAATTAGAGGTTAATTCACTGAGAAAATTAAAACAGACAGGAGAGGCATAAATATAAATACAAGAAGTACCAGAGTTTGTTCCTGCTTTACGCTCGCTTAAATGCTTTCAATCATCAAGCTTGTGTTTTTACAGGTTGTAACAGCAGGTTAATCAAACATTAAGCTTTTAGATGAAAAGGCTTTTTGTAGCTTTAACAAGTACTTCCAGTCCCAGTGTTCCATTTGATGCAAAGCTTTGGAACATCTTGTAAAGCTTACAGGGGGTTTGTTTGACTCAGGGAGTAGATTGTGCCACGTCAATTTGATGTTTGTCCATACTGGATATGTATTTATTTAGCTCCATGCACCTCACCCCACCTGACCAATCACCTACCCACCTTTCCCCTCTCGATTCTTAAGTCCAGGAAAATGGTGTAGTATTTCAAAAAGTCTTGATTGCTTTTTAATATCACTGCCTGCGGCCTACATTTAGCTGCTGTATTGCCCTTTTACTCGAAATTGAATTTCTTCCATTATGTGATTTTTAATCCAGACGTCCAGGGGCTACAGAAATCGATTCCCTCAGCTCTTCAGCTTTAATTGTTGTTTAGCAGGAGGCCATATGGTAACAGATTAGTTTGTTATTACTTGTCAATATCTCCAGCGTTGTAGTCAGTCTTTGTCTAGCGCCGACAGAGCAGAGATATACAGAGTTATAAATGGAATCCTGGTGGTTTTTGGGAGCTTTAGGAGCTTTCAGTGTTGGAAGGAAAATGTGACCGTACCTGGAAGTCATCTGTTGCTTTCTTATTGGGTGTGTACTGCTTCTATCCTTTAGTGAGCTCATTAAAAGCAAAATCCAGCCAAATAACAGCTTTCAGTGATCATCGTTGGATCCATTTTTGTGATTAACTGGCCAGAGGCAGACATCGGGGCACCACAGTGAGATATTTCTAGCACTGTAGCTAAGATGGATGCTACAGCGATCTAGAAAATCAATAGCAAACATCAGGTTTTGGTGTCAGTCTTCACTTGAGACCAACGTGAGGAAGATGCAACGTTATCAAAGGTATCTGAGAATAAGAGTGAAACCAACTTATTGGACAGAATTACAGTTGGATAGAAGTTGGGGGGAGCTACTACTTTATTTCCAGAGGGTTTTTTTTCTTGACTGTGAGTTCCCATTTGGAAGTTTTGATTTAATTAAATTTGTTCCTGGGTAGAAACCAACACGTCAAATATGGCTGCTTGGTCAGTGACACAATGCTTCAAACTATGACGCTCTATGTAGCCCTTTAGCATCTACTTTGCACATTCAGGACTCTACATTCAAGTCAGCATTAACAAACGTGCAACATCCAGGGTAGACTTTCAAAATAAAGGTACAAAAACGGCTTGCTTAGGTTTAGGTAAAGGTCATGGGTTTGGGTTTAAATAAGTCCATTGGTTGTGTAAGTTAACATATGTAAGGTCTCTTGCGTATGTTAAAAAAACATAACTTGTATACTTTAACTATTGCTCTTCTGGTTAAAGTTTTTTTTTTCTTTTACCCATTCATCCACCACACATCCTCCATATGAAGACTTTCTCACTTTATACTACGTCACCTGATTTCAACAGCAAATCAATACAAACCACCAGAGGACACGCCTCCAGAAATGACTCTGCAGGGGCACCTACAGCATTATTGTTTGAAGCATAGAGGCACTTCTGCTGTATTTGACACACTGGACGTGAGAACAGGCCAGTGGATGCACAGTTGTCTAATTCAGTGATACTAAAGGTTTCTGTTATGGCAGCTGGTTTTAATTATTTCCACGCAGTTTGAGAGAAATGATGTTATGAATTACCCATGACTAGGGCTGCACGAATTGATAAAATCATATTGCGATTATTTTGACAGAAATTGCAATTGTGATTTACAATACGACAAATTTTCATGTTCACTGAAAAAAAAAACAATCATGATGAAGTAATATTTATTGAGGTCTGAACAAACATGTTTTCCTTTATCTAAAGAACAGGACATTTTTCAGCCAGGTTTTCTTTGCAGCACTACAGTCCCTCAGTATAATGCATTATAATGATTTGGATATTGCACTTGGCCATATTGCAATTTTATTGCAATTAATTGTTATGAATGTGTGGAACTTTTGCTAAAGAGAGGACACACATGCACAAATTGGAACAGAGAAAATTTTAAATACACAGTTGTAGGTAAAACACTGCACCATAGTTGCACTCAGTGTTAGCAGTGCTTACAATACAGTATTGAACTCAGTGATTTTTTTACAAATTGTGTCTGTTAGCTTTTTCCCTTTATGATAACATTATATTCAGCTGAGATCTGGTGGCAACATTGCTGAAAATATGTCTGATTGGGCAAGAAACAGGAGTATCCACAAACCCCCAGGTTAGTAAAGCTTATTTGGAAGCAAACTGTGCATTGTGTAGATTCATTCTGATCATCTGAGCCCTCTCTTCCAACTGTTTCTTGCTCTGTTGGAACTATTTTTTGCCACATCACCATGTTCAGAGATCTCAGCAATTACTTTAATGAGTACAATGTTGTCACGACCAACAGAATCAATAACCAGGAGGACAAAGTAAGCCCACATCATTAGAAAACATAGTTTTTATGTACATTGGCTTATATCTTTGACTTATCAAAAAGACAGGCATTTTTAATCACAGTCTTTTATCTTGATGATTGGACAACAGATCCAGTGCTCCAACAGTCAGTCACTTACACTGTCTGTGTCCTACATGTAAAATGAACGCCTCAGCTCTATGGGGAATGTCTGGTGGAGGGAAGGCAGACAGTTTATTAGTCGCTAAATTGCTTGTCATAATTTAACATCTGTAATATAATGAATGTATTGATGTTGTGTATTCTTTCATCAGCAACTGGGGCAGGATTTTTCCTTTGTGAGCGCTCACTGTAATGACTGATGGAGCCAGTCGCTTGCACATGTGTGTATGTGCCTTCATGAGTGTGTCTGTGTGTGTGTAAACGTGCTTGGCATTGTTGGTAATAAGCAGTTAGCACAGAGTGAGATGACCACGGCTGAGGCACATCATCATAATCAGAGTGGCAGAGATATAAATCCACAACAGGCAAGTGAAACGCACAAAATTAGACATTCAGATAAAGCCTTTTTTGTGTGTAACAAGCAGATAAATGTTTGAGTGGGTGAAATGCAGAAAACGCAGAGAGGACTCTCAGTTCCTTTCAGGTCATAAAACCAGTCATCAGCCATCATGTGTCACATGAAATATCCTCCGATGGCTACACCTTGGCCCCACCTCCCCTGTCCCCAGAGTCACACACGCGCAACACACACACAGGTAAACCCAAACGCACGCACAAACAGGAACCTCCGAGCTGGACTGTAGCCCTGAGAGAGAGATTGTGCGAGAACACTGTGACTCACTGTTTGCGTGACTGTTTGCGCGCGCTCGTGTGCGCACGCGCACCAGTGCGAGTCTGTGTGTAGGTGCATTTGTATCTGTTTGTGTATGTTACAGCGTGTTAATTTGACTTTGCAGTCAGATGACAGTGCCACTGTACAATATGACGCTCAAATGTGCCAAGTGCGGAGTTATCTCTTCGGCTGACGTTTCCACCACAGCTACCAGTAACGCCATGTTAGTCCCGCTAATTATTTTTCCTTAACTCTTCTTTACCTCTGTTCTCTCCTCTGCTGTTTGCCTCCCTTCTTCTCCCTCACTTGATTGGTTCTCTCTCCTTTATCCCTCTGTCATTTTTCTTCTCCCTGACGCCCTGGCAGGGGGGATTTCACTCAATATGAGAGGCTCCTGAAGCTTATGTGCTGCTCCTGAAACAAACTGTCTGTTAACTGTATACATGTGAATAATTATGCATATGTGACTGATGATTGGATGAGAGTGAGTGTGTGTGTTTGTCCCTTAAGAGATCATCAGAGTCAGAGGGCTATACATGCAGAGAGGACAGCAATACACTTTTATTGTCTCAGCTTGTGTGTGTCTGTGATCTAGACTTGATCATTTCCATTATTATCAACCCGGGCCTTGATTTTCTACTTTTTGCTTTTTCTGATCAGAATTATAGAAGTTAATTGAGGAGTCATCTGCCTCTTCTTTTGCGAGTAGTGTTTCTCTTTGCTACAATCCACACAAACACCCTCTAAATAGCTTCTCTGTGTCTTTAAATAGCTGTGACTGAACAATTAATACACATCATTTCACTTCATAGTCTGTAATGTGACATTACTGACACTTCACACACATCAGACACATTTATTTTTCTGGCAAGTGCTTGCGACTACTTGAGGGAGTAAAATGTGTTAAAAATATACAAAAATACGTGTAAAAAAGTTGACTCACCCACGTAGCACTGCAGCTGATATTTGACTCTAGGCGTGGGAAATATGACAATAAATACCTGCTATTTATTTTCTGCGCTGACTGAAAAAGTCTCTTTCAAAATGATATGGGCGCATCTAAATACAGTAGGCAGCACTTTAAAGAACAAATATGTAAGAACATTCAAAAAGAACTAAAATTGCCCGCAGAATGAGAAGAAATAACACTTTTGACTTTATGTCAAAGATGTCTATGTATTGTGTTGCAGATATATCTACTTAAGTTATCATGCTAACCAGCTCACCCCAGCACATCCTGTCTCATAATTCCTCTTTTTATGTCAAGGAACTATGGTCTCCACCCCTTATTTTCCCCCGTACAAGTTTGCTACGTTCCACAAGCTCTCTTAGCTTTTTATACTGTAATATGATAAATAAAGAAATAAACTGACAAAATGTTAAGAAAGGAAATTTTCTTACACCTATTTTCCTTGTTAAACAGAAAAGTAGAACAGCAGACCTTCTGAATTAAAGTTTCTCTCATTTACCAAACTATGATAAGGTTAGTTGCTGTAACCCATCGGTAAGCTCACCAGGACAGTCTTGGTTAATGTTTCCACTGTTCCATCAGTCGTCAGCTCTAGTTTGGTTGAAATAAACCTTTAAGTCACTGAGTTAGATGTAAAAATATTCTGGCTTTCCGCTGCCTCTCTGATTCCCAACCTCTCTACTGGACGCCCTTTTCATCCCTGGAGTCATAGTCCTGGTCGGAGCCTCTGTGAATGACCTCAGTACTGTATTCCCCGTTGTCATACTGGCCTCTGTCAGTCTTGGAGGTCGTGCTTGGACCCAGTCCGTCTGTATTCACGGAGAGGCTGCTGAGCCCAGTTCTGTGGCCCACTCACACAGCTCCGGCTCTGCTGCTCATTCTGGTACTGCTCCCTGCTGACATTCCCTGCTGGGTCTCCTTTGCCCTGGGCCTGAAATCTTCCTTCTCCCAGTAGACCAAAGATCCTGTGCTAGAGTTGTAAACACCAACACTCCTCCAGAGCTCTGAGCTGCCAGTCTGGGCAGAGTCAATTAATAGGACAGCAAACTGATAGTAGCTGAACTAACAAGCTAATGGCAACTAAATTTAGCATGTAAGAGTTAGAAGTATGAATTCAATAAATGGCCAAAATCTTGTGATTCTTACATATTGCTCCTTTAAAAGTCCTAATTGTTTTTTCCATCTTTACTCCCAATTATTAATCTCTTATGCAGACTACAGAGTCTAATCCTAAATAAAATAGTTTGGTCGCAAAACAAAAGTCATCATTTTTTCAAATATTCCATTAATTATATTTATTCTTGTCTCATTGTGGTCCACAAGTTTTACAGTCACATGCCAACCTCTATTGTAAACACGAGATTTAATTAGTATTGTATCGATTTTTTCCGTCTGGCCTGGCCAACATCAATGGATTACGCACCACTACACGTGTTATCACTCTTGTTTTATGCTTGCGTTGATATGTTTCACTAGTTTGTGCTGACAGGTGAAGACAGTGAAGTCAGCAAAGACACTACAGCTAATTACCGCTAAGATGTCAACAGAGACTACAGTTTGTCTTCACTGAAATACCACAAATATGAACAGAGTTACTTTGCTTTAGTTTAAATACTCTATCTAATAACACATGGGTGTTACTGGGTGGTTTTGTTGAAGAGCAGCACTCCCTGCACATGCAGAGGCTCCACAGTCAAATTCTTTTGATCATAAAGATGGAAAACAGAGTCCAGGCTGAAAATATTTTGAATTGTCCTGTAGCTAGGATTCAGCCCTTTTGAAGGCAGCACTGATACACTGTGCCAGTTTTTCAGCATCTTTAACTGACCAGTTTCATACTAGAACTATCGTTGAGTCTGTCCTTTAGAGTGTTACTGTGGGCAGGGTGGAAAAGCCTCTGAAACAGGATTCACATAATGAGACAAATTTCAAAGAAGGTCAAAGAAAATAATGGCCAACATCAGCATTTACTGTTTTGGTCCAGCCCAATTTAATACCAGAGGTGGAAAGTAACTAAGCACTTTTAATTAAGTTTTCATAAAGCTACTTTGTTTGTGGTTTTCTCTTACTGAACTACATTTTAGAGGGACATTTAAAGAAGTTTTTTTATGTGGAAACATTTACTTTCTATGCAGAATATCTCATTAAATGCAAACCAGGTAATGAGCTTAAGAAAATGTTATGCATTAAGAGCATTGGAGCAAAACAGTCTGAAAAATCGACAATGGCTTATAATAATTAAAATTCCTTTAAAACCATCAAAGTAAGTTGTTAGCTTCAAAGGCTTTTTTATACAAATGTTTTAATAGAATGTATTTTTCTGTCTTATCCGCAGTATGATTATCTTGACAGACCGCGAATTACAATAATCATCATTTCCCCTGCATTCATTTTCTATTAGTTTGTCATGTGATTGTGTCGTCATGGCTTGATTAGTAATGTTTTACAGAAAACGTGTGCTCACCTGCCTTAAACGTACATATTTTCTGACACTTTAATGTGACATGAATGCAGCAGGAGAGCCACACGTCCTTGCAGTTAATTTGTCCCTTCAGAGAGAACATCAGCAGCAGTAAATTGTGCTGTCAGACGAGCTACAACGATAGTACCATAAATTTTCAAATAGTGGATGTAATTGCAGAAAAAAACAGGCCTTTATTTGAAAGAGGAATATAATTAGAGACAGGCCTCTATATCTAACTACATTTGTCTTGTCCATAAATGTATGTCTTGGTAAAAAAGGCAACACAAAAAACAAAAAACAACAGCACTAATTCTAATAATGACAAAAAAACAGACTGAGTTTCTGTTTTACACAGAATGCTGTTCTCACTAAATGAAAATCAGCACTTCCTGCAAAGATTTTAAACTTTAAATAGGATTCTAGGAGCTCAAGGACCACAATCCCTCTGTTTGGGCTTTTAAGGTGAAACACCTGCAGGAAGTGTCATTGACAGCAGCTTAAGGACACGGTCACACATGCAAATGCAGGCGAGCCAGCTGCCAAATTCATATTGGCAGTGCAGGATGGAGCCAAGTGAGGTCAAACACGCACACTACGTTGATGCTGTGACTTCACTGGTCAAAGTTCATCAAAGATGTGAATTTGCTTTGCCACCAGAAGCAACAGTTTTATTCGCCTCTTTAAAAGCTTAAATCGTGAAATATTATTTTCTCAGGATGGCAAGCTTACCTTGTGAGACTGCTGGATCTCGTGATCCTGCGAGAATCCATCTTGCCAGGCTTCAACTTAACCGTTTGTGTCTTCACCAAAAGTGGTGCAACCAGTCAGCATTCTAGGAAGGACTACCGGCAGCTACAGGAGTGGTTTTAGGTGTGACGACAGTGAGAAGCGTCCAAGGAAGCAAACAAACAATGATGGCTTCTAAAGAGGTTAGCATAGATACCGTGATAGCATCAGTTATATCAGAACTGGAGAGAATGAACGAAGAGCAAAGAACAGCACTGAAAACTTTTCTCCGTGGAAAAGATGTTTTCACTTTTCTCCCAACTGGCTTCAGCAAGAGTTTGATTTGATTGGTTGAAGTCAGTCCGTGTTAGATGTGATAGACAAATGGGCTATTCAATTTTGAAAGTGCCTGCCCTTTTCCAAACAGTTGCTAAGGACAACTTCCCAGATGGTTCTGTGTAACAAACCATCCAGTGTGTCAGGTTGGTCAAAGGCATGACCCTCCTCACTCTGTCCCTGATTGTCTTAGCCTGATATTCTTATCCTAACCCTAACCAATCTCATGCCTCATGCCTGAACCTAATTACCCCAACCAGCGAAGGCAACGAGAACTAGCCAGTCAAAGGCAGGGTAAGGTGGGTAATGATTTTGCCACCCTGGGAAAAAGAAAAATTGATTTCAGGAGGCAGATATTAACCAATGTTAATTTTCAGCATGTGTGACAGAGCCCTAACACTGATTGAAACAACGACAAAGTGGCTGCAACTGAAAATAGTGAGTGAGAACAGTATTTGTATTCAAAAGAGCAATGTGGAGCAGCAGATGATACAATTTGTACTGATAGAATTAGTGCTATAGAAATGTATATTATGCTAAATTTATCACTATTGCAAGTATTACTCTATTGTTGCATGTAGAATATAACTTTTCCACCTCTGGAATATTCTCTTACTGAACAGATGTTAAGACTAATTGAATAGATTTAGAAAAATAAGCTGAATGAAAGATAATTCCCTGACACTCACGATGAGAGTTCTTATTGTTCTTGTTTTATTCCTGATGTGCACATCACAACAAATGGAATGAGTCAGAAAAACACAAGAACAGCAAAGTGGGAGCAAAAATCTGGACAGCGGGAATGACACTTCTCCAGACTCTCTTTCTCTCTATCTCTCTGTCTGTCCTCCTCCGCTCTGCCTCTTCTGTTTGTCTTTGCATTCTGTTTCAGCCTCATTACACTCGTTTTTCCCCACTGCTCACCCTCGCTCCTCCCTCTCTTTCCTGTGGCACTAGATCCTCTATGGTTTGACTGAGCCATCTTAAACATACATGCATGTAATATATGTGAATTATGAACATATATATCTGCAGATAATGGATGTATGTTTTTGTTTGTGATAGTAACATAATTATCTGTTGTGATGTTATGTATTTATGCATGAGTAGAGTTGAAGCTGCTAACACTATGCTAACAGCGTGGGCAGTTATCAAGGGCAAGTAGATTGGTTTAAGATTGTGTTAAGCATTACAATCTTTACTTTATTGATGTTGCAAAGGAAAATAAATGCAATTTATCTCTTTGAATTGTTTTGTTTGGAAGCCTGTCTTAGATAATCAAAGCTAATGACAAATATAAAACGTCTTGCAGCATAATTGACAGGAAACACTGTAGTTTTGCCCTCTGTGTCATGTTGACTAGTGTTGTCCTTGACTGCGGTTCCCCTCCCGTCCTGCAGGGCATCACTGTGGAGCTCCTGCGTGGTTTTGCCCCTCCTGGCCCTCACATGGATGTCAGCCGTCCTCGCCATCACCGACCGGCGCTCCGCACTCTTCCAGATCCTCTTTGCTGTCTTTGATTCGCTGGAAGGCTTTGTTATTGTTATGGTGCACTGCATCCTGCGCAGAGAGGTACATCACATGACCACTGACTTTATATGTGTACTTCCTGGTTGTCGATGTATGGCACTTTAACCTGGTTATATGGCACATAAGGCACATGATGGGAACATGACAAACAGTCCTGTGTTCCCAGAGTTCCTTCATGTGAGATTGTCTGTGTTAAGGACAGATGATGGTTTGGGTTAAAATGAAAATGATCTTTTGCGGGTCTGGGGTTCCCATCTACACATACCTGAGGACATAGGACCTTTGTACCCTTAGAACAGATATACATGTGATTACAATCTGCCTTGGTTTAGGGACAAAAAAACACATGATTAGAGTTCAGGGAATATCATGGTTTTGGTTAAAATGATCACTCTCACCAGATCTTTTGCAGGTCTGGGTTCTCATATAGATACAATCTGGGAACTTAGAACCCTGGGAACATCGTAGAGTTTAGAGGGGAACCCTAGATTGTAAAACTTTTGCTAATCCAAACTCACAACATGACCTGGACATGTAAGAACTTCAGAACTTTGGACCCATGTAACAGATGTATGTATCGTTATGATCCACCAAGGGTTAAGAAACTTTTGGTTAGGGTTACGGAAAGATTGGGTTAAAATTTCAATGACCTGGCCATCCCATCTGGAAAAGACTGGGGAATGTAGTACCTTGGGAACACAGAACCCTGGAAATGTTGCACCCCAAGAACATGGTTGTGTCTAGAAGGGAACCTTAGATTTGGGAAACTCCTGCAAGATTTGTACATGTTGAGGAAAGACCATTGTTTGGGTTAAAATGATCATCTGTCATGGGTCTACAGTTCCCAATCTGGGGACATAGGACCTTGGGAACTTTGGACCCTGGGAACAGATGCATGTGTGGTTATGAGCTGCCTAAGCAAAAACAAACACTTGGTTAGGTTTAAGAAAAGATCATGGTTTTGGGTTAAAATGATCACTCTTACAGACAAATATGAGTGGGCACGTCCTTTAATGATTTTGGTGACCCACAGAGTTTTCTCATTGAGCAACATGGTCATGGTGGTCCATGGACCATGACATCAGCCATGATCTCAAACTTTATTGGATGTTGATGCATGTATGCAGAAGGCCATGGATTGGCCTTCAGTACAGTCAGGCTCCAAATTGTTAAATTAAATATGTTGTTTGTTTGTTTTTATAAACAGGCCAATTAATCTTGCTAATAATTTGTTGGATTATTGTTAATATTTATTTTCATACATAATTTCAGACTAAATGAAATCTCTGTAAAATAAATAAATAAATAAATAAGAATAAGAATTTTTTTTAGAACAAGACATGCAGGTTAATATCATAGCACCTCCAAAAAAAAAAAACAGCCAGACAGGAAGCTGGTGATCATCTCACTTGGCTCATCTGAATTCCCTCCAAAAGAGTGATACAACTCCTGGTTGTGGATTTGTGGAAATTGTAACTATTTTATTCAAATGGTAAAAACCCACAAACTAACAGGGTGAAACACGATGCCAGGAACACATAGTAAATTATAAAAAATAATGAATCATAAATACACTTTTCATTGATATATATATTTGTAATTACACAGATTTTAAGTTGATCTACACAATGATAGAGGCATATTTCTATCTATTATTATATTGCAAATATGTTGCATTGAAACTGAAAATTTGAGGACATCACAAAAAAGAGTGTAGGTGCCATAAAAAGGGTAATTAATTAAAATTATTAATTAAAAAAAAAAACATCCATTAGTTTGCTTAATTTTACAAAGAGGAACTCGAAAAACATTTCATTTATTTTAAGTGAAATATGAAGACTTATTTAATGGGGACAGAAAAGTCAATAATGAGTCACTCCTGCCCATTAGTAAGTTCATGATCTATGCTCTTGTGGTTTGCTACAGGTTCAGGAGGCAGTGAAGTGCCGTGTGGTGGACCGCCAGGAGGACGCTAATGGAGATTCAGGAGGATCTTTCCAGAATGGGCACGCTCAGCTCATGGTATAAATATGATATATGTTTGTTATTTCCACCTCTCAGGATGTATTATTAAATATTGGCAGCGTGTGCGCACTTACTACAATATTTATTGCTTTCTGTCCTCAGACTGACTTTGAGAAAGACGTGGATATGGCTTGCAGATCAGGTAAGCTCCGGGTTGAGCGCGCTTGATTTTGTGTTTGCGTGTGCGTTTGATTTGACTTTGGGGACTGCTGCTGCCGAACAGCTACAGATGTCTCTTTGTGCCACCTCTCTTTATTTTGACTGCTTCAAATTCCTCAGCGTTGTCGGAACAGATGTGAGGCATGTTCCCCCTCAGTTCTGCACTTGTGTCGTACAATCAACATCACAGCGGCCCCCCTCCCTTGCCAAGTAGCTGTTTTGACAAGAGATGCAGCACATTATGGCTGCATAACGCAGTTTATCCCGGGCTGATGGGAGTGGGATGAACGTGTGCTGAACGTGTGCTGAGCAGTTATATGCAGATAAATAGGGCTGTCTGACTCTCTCCTACACCGCCGCTGTATAATTAAGTCCCTCCCGACAGTGCCGCATCAGATAGTGGCTCTGCTCTGATATCCGCTGGGAGTGAAAAATCTGATTATCTCTTGAGACAGGATATCAAGAAAAGCATCTGGAGCAGAAAAGCTATTGAGACGCCGACAAGCCCAATCGAAAAAAGACAGAAAAGAACAGAGAGAGATGATTGTTTTTTTCTTTGTATATGTCAAGTAGAAGGAGGGAGCACAGAGAGCGATTGGAAGATATTTAGTGTTGCGGATCGAGTGTTGGCTGCAGTTGTTTACCGGCCTGGACATGAGGATATGCAGTGTTCCATAAGCCAACAGTTGTGTAGTAAAATGAAGCCGGGTCAGGAGGTCATGGCAGGTCTGATGTCAGCAGCGTCCTCTCACTTTACAGATTCTAACGAGAACTTTCTAGACGTGTCTCTTTGGAAGATCTGCTGCTAATTAGGTTATTATAATTAGGTTATTAATTAGGTTTTAAACATCATTAATAAACTATTATAAACAATTGTTATTAGGTTATTAGTGAGCTTTGATTTCTGACCTTTGACCTCTTACCGCCAAATTCCAATCATTCAGGTTCAGGTGGTCATTTTTGTCAAAGTTTCAAGGCATACTTGAGATACCACGCTCTCAAGAATGAGATGACTTGAAAACGTAATGCCTGTGGCTTTCAAAAAGTAAAGGCATAAAAGTCTTTTTTTTTTTAAAAAGAAGTTTTTTCATGGTTTTTCAAAAATTCTGATTCATGGTGGTCCTTCAGCATATGGTCCTGAATGTGCACCAGATAAATTCAGCTGATCGGTCCAGAAGATTTTGAGATTAGCTGCGAACAAAGATGATCTGTTGATCACGCACACACTCATGCACTCACTTGCGCACGCATAACACTCACATAATCCCCTCCCAGTTTACACCTGACAGGAAAAATTATAGACTATTTTACAAATTATTTATACACATAGACTTATTTTTAAGTGGCACCAGAATAATCAAAACTATTCATATCTTGAAACCATTGTATCTTTCCTTTTTCTGCTTTTAGTCCATCCCATTGCTCAGCCAGTGTTTACTTCTCAACGTGTTCATATGTAATAATACATGATGGTTCATATCTAGAGAGCTGGATGGGACTGCCTCAACAAGACTTGAATTGTAGTAGTGGGTTACTTCAGCATATGTCCAGCCCAGGGCTAGATTATCCACTGAGGAAGTATAGCAGCTGCTGTAGGGTCCCTGATCCCAGGGGCCCCAAAACCCTAAATTTCCTTGGTGAGAAGTGGCAGCACAAAATAACAGTATCAGCAAAGCTAACTGCTGCATCCTTCATTATGAGACCACAGCTTGTTGAGAGGCCTTGTATCAAAATCTAGTTTTGCACCTCGTATATTCTAAATACACATGTGGAGCTGAAACTAACAATTATTATTAGCAGTTAATCTGCAGATTATTTTCTAGATTAATTTGTTAATTATTTGGTCAATAAAATTTGAAGAGTAAAAAATTGTCTATCCCAGTTTCTCAAAGTTCAAGATGATTCCTTAAAATGTTTTGCTTTGTCAGTCCAAAATCTGAAGATATACAAAATGTGAAATAAAACAGAGAAAAGAAAAATGACCATATTTGACAGATAGAAAACCGCACTTCTGGACTTTTTTATATTAAAAATTACTTTTAGTGTTTAATTGAGCATCAACATGTTGTAGTAAATGTAGTTGGCAATTATTTTTTCTGTTTGCAGCTCTACATATTCTTATTAATTTGTTTACTTGACAGCAATACAATACATGTGATATGAATGAAATGACCCAGAGGAGCTGTTGTTGGAAAAAATCTTCAGGTCCTCCAAAACATACTTTTCTTAATGTGCAAAAACAACTAAAAATCAGAAAAAACACAGAGTCTAGCAGAGTTCAGTGCAATAAAAGGTTTACTGCAGTTCAAGTGCAGATACAGCAAACTGAGGGCTGGTCCATGGAGAGCGAACTGAGATACAAGCCCTCAGGAGCCTTCTTCCTCATATTGTGGAGCTTTTGTTAGTTTTGTGAGGCTCCTCAATATTTCACAATTTCAGGAATTTGCCACCATTATTTCTGTCATTCAATAACTCCCCCTACCAATCACTATCCTTTCAATAGAATACTTTATATATTGCTCCACCAATATTTCTGGGATTCCCTTGATAGTCAAAATGAAAATGAATGGCACAGAGGCTTTAATACCATATTGACCTTACAAATAGAGCAAAATATACTTCCACAGAACCAAGCAGGTAAATCTGGCTGCGGTCCAAATCTTCATCTCAGACTGGTTCTCTGTCTCTTTTCTGTCTCCAGGCACTGTGAAGCGCTCCTCTCTCCAGGGGGAGGAGAAGGCCTCCTCTGGCACCCTCACCCTACAGAAGGGTTCCAACTTTAACACCATGCCGGCCAGCATGGCCAAGGTTCACCTGCAGAACGTGGCCGACTACACCAGCCACACTCTGACGCTGCGCAGGGAGAAGGGCGCCGCCAAGGGAATCAGCACAGAGCTGCCGGGCGCCAAATCCATCTACATCTGCGACGGGGAGCTCTTCAAGCAGCTGGACGGAGAGCTGCCTCGAGGGAACGGCGAGGGCAGCAGCGCAGAGGGCGCGGGCAAAGGCCCGGGGTACGTCATCCTACCCACCAACAACACGGGTACCCTGAAGCCGGCCAAGGGGAAAGAGGAGCAGACAGCCAAGTATAACATCAGCATCGAGCAGCTGCCTCAGACCAGGCTCATCCACCTGGCTAACCCCATCAGCAGCGAGCCGGTGCCCGGCTTCGGGCTGAAGAGCCTGCCTGCTGACCAGATCAGTGTGTCATGCTCTGACAGAGACTCACCTGCACACAACCTGCAGAATGTGCCCAGAGACTCCCAGGTGGCCAACAGCATGTGTGAAGGGGGAGATTCCGGAAACTCCGGTGTGATGTCCAAGAGTGAGACCGTCTCCACACTGTCCATGAGCTCACTGGAGGTAAGACCACTAATATGATCAGCATAGTCTCCTCATAGAAATGCATTATCAGCCTCATACTTCATACTTATGAGATATGCATGTAAAGTTGTGTTATGCACTACTGACCATAAACTCTCAAGGACCAGGCCTTTATTTGAAACTGGCTAGTATAAGTGTCACTGTTCTCTGATCTGCTTTGTTGTGATGTTTTATTCCTTTTAATGTAAATTCAACACTTCAACTTTGGTCACCCGTTTTCTAGATAAATTCAGAATCATATAATACATTTCCACAGCAGTGTTTCCATCAGAGCAACACCAGTCATGTCATCCTGACCATCCTGACTGATCTCAGTTTCTCTTTTTAACAGAAATTAGTTCTCAATTAATGACCAAGAGTGTGCACTCTGTAGAGTGCAGATCTCTGCAGCTCTTATGTGTCTGGGATCATGTGAGTGGGGAACAGGCAGTGCAGGGCAGCCTGTGTTTTCAGTGCGTAAGCATGAGAGCAGTGGAATGAAGTGGGGACAATGCACGGGTGGCAATATCTTGAAAATGCCTACAAAAGATCTATGGCAAGTATTGAGTTTTTATTATAGAAATTATTGATATCGCAAATGCAAGTTAAACTTTATGGTACCAGAATAATAAAATTGTTGCCACCATCGACAGGACTGATAGGTTTTTAGGTGTGGTTAGTGTTGGTGTTGGTCAGTCTGTCTACTTGACAGTCCCATTTTTTCTAGAATAAATACAATTGAAGTGAGATGAACAGGCTTAAAACTTTCTTATTATTTAAAAGTTGTAGTTACAGTTGAAAAAAGTTAATAAATCTCAGTGATGAGAGTATTGTGATGATATCACAATACTCAGCATATTGCAAAATGTTTAAAATCTCAGTAACATTGTTTCGTGACGCATATTTCGCGATAATATCGTACTGTAGCAGAAACTGAAGCAGGTGTTGATTCCTTTCTGCTGGTTAAGAGGAGTGAAGAGTTAACAATCAGCAGTCTGCACAAAATAGAGCAGTCAAAAGATATGTTTCTCAAAAATTTTGAATCGCTGTAACCACAAGAGGTCCTTGAGGATACGTTCATAAATGTGCGCAAACAATATTAGCCTGATGGGTGCAACAGTGTGTGAGATTAGCTGTGGACAGATACGCACACTGACACACACATGATCCCCTCCAAGCTCGTGCCTTGCAGAGATAATTAACTCCAATCACTTCTAATTTTCCATTTTTTATTTCTGGGGCTGCTCAGCTTTTATCAGTAAAACTCAACACGTCTGCATAAACGTTAGATTTTAATGGCCCTTCAGTACCTTACTATAGGTCATAATCTCTTTGTTTTCTTGAGGGTTTTTAATGTGAAACATGTACAGGAAGCAGTGAGTTTCATTAACAGTATTGAAAAAGAATATATTTGAATAAATCAGTTAATAAAAGGAGTATTTCTGTAAAGGGGTGACTCCATCTGTGTTCCTCTGTGTTTTCTTCAATGAAACTGCCAGTCATCCTTTAGCAAAACGTAGGTTAGTGTGCTAATGCACTCCCTCCCCTCCATCAAAGGTGATATAAGGGATTCCAGAGAAAGGTATTTGTTTGCAGAGTCTTATTCCCAGGTCATCAAATACCAATGCTTGGGTTGGCCATGTCATCACAGCCACCAACCCAAAGCATCGCTTACCTCACCGTCAACTTGGGAGGTTCATACTGTATGCAGGGTTTCCAGGTCAGCGTGTTTTCTGTAGAATTTAGCTACTTTTTTGTCGCTACAGGACCATTTTTTGTTAGCTGGTTGGGTGAACCTATTCTGCATGAAAATTACATTAATAATATGTATAAATAAACATCCATATTTGAAATGAAATAATTTATTTCTACCTAAATCCTGCCAAAATGACTTGAGATCAGCACGTATACACACATGCACGAGCACGCCCACAAAAAAAACAGACAAATACAATGTGCCTATACAGTCTACCTGCTGATGCTGGTTTTATTGGCTATTGGGCTGGTTTTGATCAATCAGACTTGGCAACCCTGTCAATATGTAGCAGAATCATCATCATGCAGAAACCTGTCAGGTCATGTGAGAAATCGTTTTCAGAAGGACTTGGGAAAATAGCGTGTTGATGCTAAAACATGCAAACTTCAACCAAAATCTGAATGTTCAGGTTTAAGTACAGAAGGAGCACTGCAGAGAGGCTACAGAATGATACAAAAACAGCAACAACAAAAAAAAAACATAGACCTAATGGACCCAACCTTAAAGAGTAAGTCTGATCAGCAGAGTGGTGAGTATGACATGACTGATGACTGTTGCTCTGCTGATTGAATCAGTGCTGTGGAAATGGACATGTTACTGAATTTACCGTGAGAGCCATTATCGTGCCCTGACAATGTGTATTACCTGAATTAGCGAGTAGCCTTTATTCGTTCACGTCATTGCTCTTATTGGAACACTGGCTTTTGTTTGAGGTGGTATCATTGTGGTGAACATCACTTTCTTCTCATCATATCTCCTCTTTATGATCTCTCTCAATACAGGCACATTAGAGATTCACTCTGAATTAGCATTAGCTTGTGTGCTTCCTCTCTTATCCATGTATCAATGTGAATGGTGTCACATGTTTACTGTTTTGTTGATCATCTATTATTTTGCATGGACGACAGCCACTCATGCAGCTATCGTTAAAAGTGATATTGTTTAGTCTTTTCCCCCCCAGAATCATCTGTTTAGCATGTATCATGCTACAGGTTATGTTTTTAACCCACGCAGCATTAACGCACTCTCTACAGATCAGCAATGATTAACAGATAATCAACAAGTGAGCCACACATTAATAAGCTGAATATTAATTCATGAAAGTAAATAAAATAAGCATTAATTAGGCTTCCCCAGGGCAGCTCTGTGCTACATTTCCTGCATGCTTTGGTCACCCCCCCTCTGATGCTAAAAATAAGGCCCCTGATTTCATTCATAGCAAACACTGCATCACAAAAAGTCTTTTCTGGCCCCATGTAAGGATCAGCATCTTTAAAAAGGTTAGTTTTCACTCAGCTCCCAGTGCAGACAGCAGTGGCAGGATGAGACGACACAGTGATCAGCACACAGCGGCATGGACATCTGCCTGCTGGTGTCTTTTCACTCCGGGGCAAAACACACTTCCATAATGCCGTGCGAGGCGGCAGCTGCCACAGCAACCAGAGCAGCCTGAAGGTCAGGTTTTCCTTCGCCACTCCGTGATGGAGGACTCAAAGGTCATTCGGTCACAATCTGTTAACTGCAAACTTGTGCCAACAGGGTCAGAATGACCAGCAGCAAAAACCTCGTTTCCTCCCTCATGACTCACTGCTCTCCTCTGGGTCCCAGAGACACCCTTTCTTTTCTTCACTGGCTGATGTGGTTAACAAACACTTGAGCGTTTGTCTGCTCACAAGGCACACAATATCAAGACACATCTTTAATCTCCCTATCTCATCTCCCCCCAGAGACGAAAATCACGCTATGCAGAGCTTGACTTTGAGGTAATTTTAGTCTCTTTGATTCCTACACAGCTTTTTAGACTTAGACCAAAAGGCTGATATGTCTCCTAGTTAGCTATTCAGACCTCTAGATGTTTGCATACATTTATTCAAAGTTGGGGTGTGACTGTAGTGTTGAGATTGGAGACATTAAATGTGACGGGGGTAAAGTAGGATTGATGGTAGCCTTGTGCTGTTTACCGTATACGTAACGTGCAATATTCCTGTGTAGAAGATAATGCACACCCGGAAACGCCACCAGGACATGTTTCAGGACCTGAACAGGAAGATTCACAGTGCAGACAAGGATAGAGAATCTCCACCTGTTGACGCCAAAGCTGCCAAAAGATGGAGTGTGTCCTCTGCCAGCAGCGACAAGACCAACATGAGTGTAAAGAGTTCAACTTTATTCTGTTCTGCCCCCCTCTTCTCCCCTATATCTAATGTTGTTCTCCTTTTCTCTTATCTTTAGCACAAATCACCACACTTGAGTGGAGTTGCCTGTTTAATTAAAAGTCTAGCCATTTTAAAAATTGCCTTTTTTATCTGCTTACAATGTCAGTGCAAGAGGAAATTAGCTGTGACGGCATCAAGGGACACAATTGTGGGTGGGCATACAAACTACAACTACAGACTTAGTCAAGTACACATTAGCCATGTTGCCATCAACGTATTTTGATGCAATTTTTAAACTGTCGCATAAGGAAAGTTTGATGGAAACTTCCTCACTTTTGCAAACAAGTTTTTACGCTCGCTTGAGGTGGTTTTGCCTTCTTGAAAGTAATTAATGTGCTGAATTGGAGTTGGAAACACTTTTTCTGAGTAAGCTCTGAAATAGTGAACAATTAACTTGCATGGCTGATCAGCTGTTTCTGCTCCGACAGTCTCCTCACTGCTCCCATGGCTCTAAAATAAATCCATGATCGCTCCACATGGATCTGATGGAGTCTCCCTCACATTAAGACACGAAAGTTTTTCACCATTTTAGATTCGTCTAGTGCTCTATTAATTATGTCATCTTGTTGTGCCCTCTTCTTCTGAATTGGTATGATTGTTTTCTGACTGGAGAATTGGTGCCAACTAGCTTGGCATCGCCAGAGTAATTTGCAATCGTGAATTAGTCTGGGACCTCTCAGTTAATTTTTTTTATTTACGAGGGTCCGAGTTAAATGCCTATGGACGCAACTGGTTAGAGCTACAACCAATCAGACCAACAAAACCTGGCAAACAACCAGTCAGACCAATAAAACTTTGCCCACAACCAATCAGACCAACAAAACATGACCTATAACCAATCAGACCAATTAACTCTAAATTTGGTACCGTTGCAATATATTTGGATGGAAACAGCTATTGTCACTCCAAATGTGACAAATATTTGAAGATTCTCTCAAATTATACTGTTCGTTACAACTTGACAAGGCCTCATGAAGACAATCAATTATAAAGCCCTTTTTGCTGAGCTGGCAGCCTTGGCTGTAGCTAAGTACAGAATAAGGCTCTGCCACCCAAATTGAGGGCCATTTTGTTTAGGTTGGGATATTTATGAGTTGTTATTATTTAGAAATTTATCTCCTTTCTCTCTGACTGTGCCAAATAATACATCCAAGCATGCCCTTTGTTTCAAGTGGGCATGCTATACCCGGTGGACAGAACAAAAGAGACAGCATTAGGTCAGTAATGGATGAAATAAAGCACAAATATAGCTGAGGACTACAGGTCAGATGGTAGGACAGTGGTACAGCTTCCCTCTATTTCGCATATTAGAATTGTTAAGTGGGAAATTGACTGTAAATTCCCATTTGAAAAGTTCTTGTAATGATATTCTGAATGTCCTGAACTTAGAAATGCAATTCTCCAGGACATTTAATTTATATAGACTTATTTTATGGCCATTAGTTTAAAGTATTTCAACTTACCTTTGGTATGGTGAACAGCTGTAAATGTAAAACACCCAATAACCTTGCTACAGAGATGAAGCCAGCCAAGCAAATCAGAGAATTAAATAATCTAGACCTATATTTTCCAACACAGTTGTTCATCTTACTGATGATTAAGAGGTTCATGTTCACCTAAGCCTTAAAAAGCTCCAACTGTCAGTCAGCTAACATTGTATTTTCAGGAGTTAATAGGCCAGTATCCTCACACTTTTCACTTTACAGCTAATGATGTGTTGAAATTCAAGACATTGTTGTTATAAAAGCTAAACAATGACTCCTAAGTTTCTTTTCCCCCACTAAACAATGGGAAACTAGTTTGGGACTGGATTATCTGGGAACTATAGTCTCTATAGAACCAGCAGGTACAAAAAGAGAATCCATGTTGGCTTTGTAGCTGCAGTCATTCCATGGCAGCAGATGATTTCCATCTCCTTCTGCTGCGAAAGCCCTTGATCTCCATTTATTTCACAGCTTTGGAGTCAGGTCTTCTCTGGCACAAGTCCAACCTCCCAGATCAAGGATGCTGTTTGACACTAATAGCTTCAGAACCCAATCAGATACGTGTGATGGCCCTGCAGAATCACACAGCATTAACTTCTTTCCAGCAAAAAGACATTTTGATGTAATGATCATTCAAGTGGAAGAGGCAGAGAGATCAGCATCTCCACTATGAGTGCAAGATGTGTTTTGAGGATGTGCCTCAGCCAAAACCATTTGCATGCCAATCCTCATTAATATTTCTAGCTTATCCAGCTGTTTGTGCACATACCCACTTTGGATCAAGTTTACATCCCTTTGATAAGGTTTGTCAAAAGAGGTTTTAAAGAAATAGTTTGACGTTTCAGAAAATATAATTGCTTTCTTCCCAAGAGTTAGATAAGTCAGGAGGTGGTCAGCTTAGCTTAATATGTAGACTGGAACAAGGGAAATTTCGCCTCTGTAACCTGATGTTTACTTGTATTCTTCTTGCAAAACCAAAAGTTTTTTTATTTAAGTTTGTTTTTTTGAGTAATTTCATAATTTCTGTTTGTGGACTGATTAAACAAAATGAGAGACAGTGTGTTAATTAGTGAGCTTTAGAGGTTATGGTAGACATATTTTTTGGAACTTTGGACTAAGCTAGGATGTCTTTTCCCCTTGTTGTCTGTATGCTAATTTGAGCAAATCACCATTACTCCACCAACATACTTAAATGGTAACTTCAACCTGGACCCTATATTTTGCTTTTGTGGCTAAGTGACAAATGGGAACAATAGTTTTTCAAATTGGTCCAGTATTGAGCGAGACGTCTGCAGCCAGCAGAAGTAAAACTTAGCTGACATGTAATCTCTCTATGCAACTGCTCTGTCAATGTACATTAATTAAAAGTGCTTGTTTTGCTGCTGACATGTTCAGATTGTTATTCTAAGTGTCTGACAACATTATGGAAGGGATTCCTACAGAGATAGAGCTTTTTGTTAAAGATTAAGATCCTTTTTGTTAAACCTCAAACAGCCAATTTAACGCTTTGTTTAAAGTAGCCAGGCTCTCTCTTGTGTACTGCTGCCTTAATCAGTTTTTATCACCAAAAGTCACACAATAACACACAAAAACACCAAAGTCGTACAATAAACTTGCAGTGCTGTAAGCAAGGTAATATATGGCTATTTTAAATCTAATTTTAGGAAAATTGTCTTAGTATAAAGAACACACCATCATACACATACCATTTAAGTTAAAAAAGTAAACTTTTTAATGCAATCAGAGCATAGAAGCTGGATAAGAATGCTGCTATTTAGCAGTTGTGGGTTTAACCACAACACAGAATCAACCACTGCCATGAGTTTTTGCATGTATCAAAATTTCCTGATACAATGTTTTGAGAAGTGATACATTGTCACAAAACATAATATTGCGATGCTCAGTATTTTCAATATTTCCATACTCCTCTAATTGGTTGCAGCTGTTATCAATCACTTAGTTTAAAAGCATAGAGAGTTGCACGCCAGGGCCAGTGGGCCATTCGGTAGACATTAGTCTCCATGTTACGAGCATGGTGCAAGTGTGCGCTGGGTTCAGCAGCTGTGCACCCTTTTCAGAGGCAGGGTGCATGTTTGTGTGTTTTTCTGTGGGCAATTTGCTAGCCTCCTTGGTACAGGTACCATTCCTCCAGAAAGGTCAAATTGTTTTTGTCACTGGAGTCTGGTCATTCTGAACAAAGAAATGTAACGTCTGTTTCTGGGTAAACAGAAAGGATCTTTAAAAAAGAGGTCTGTGTTTGTATGTTTGTAGTCTTTTCCATAATGTTGTCAGACACTTGCAGTAACAATCTGAGCCTGTCAGTGATAAAACAAGCACTTTTTATTAGACTTACTTTAATGATGCAGTTACACTGATGGATTATGTTATAGTTCCCTTATGCAGAGGCCTCAATCAATACTGGACCAGTTTCAAAAATCATTGTCCCCATTACAATGTAAAAATGAAAAAGCTGAAAAAGCTCAAAATTTCAAGGCAACCTACTGCAGTGGATTTTTGAGTTTTGAGCCTTATTTTATTAGTGTGTAAGCATTTAGACAGAAAAACACAGAAAAGTAGATTCCAGGTTGAAAAATGCTAAAGTTACCCTTTAGTGCACAGCCATAAATTGGCACTGAATATTCATATTTAACTCTTGGAACCAAGTAAGCTTATTTTCTGAAATGCCAAACTATTCCTTTAAGGAATGTAGGAGATCAATAAGGCAGACATATGAAAGACAGTGTGAGGTAAAGTAGGTTCACCTAAACAGCTCACTATATAACTTCTGAAATACATCCCAGATTTTACAACTATGTCAGAAAACAAGCCTTTTCCCCTCTGTCCTCTGCCATCAGGACAAGCAGCAGACTCCGAGTAAGAGGGCGTGGGAGGGCATCAGGAAGACCCACTCCCCCCCATCCTGGGTGAGGAAGGACCTGGAGACGGTGGCGGCCTCCCCTCTGGAAATGCAGACGGTGGAGTGGGAGAAAAACAGCGCCACCATCCCTCTGGTGGGCCAGGAGATCATGGACCTGCAGACGGAGGTGTGACACCGGACTCGGGCCACTCGCACACCTACGAATTCATTTATTTTTTTCCGAACAAGCAGACACACCACACACACACTGCCCTGCTCTGTACTTCTTAACTCCAAGGCCGGATGAAGCCCCACGGCGAGAGAACGTGAAGGGGGGTGGGGGGAGGAGGAGGGCGAGGAGGAGAGAGAAGCGTCAGAATATCAGAAATCAATCCAACCGATTATAAAGAGAGAACGGGGACATGGTGTCTCTTTCTATGTTGTTTCATTTGATGTTTGGACGGTGTTTTTGTCTGCTAAATACTGGTCATCTTCTTGTAAATGGTCTTGGATACCACACTGGGAGACAGATTGCCAAAGTAGCAGATTCAGCTACTATATGTGCATCATATAGTCATGTAATAAACCGCATAGCAAAGGTAATCATGCGATGTTTACCCCTGAATTAAATGCAATGTAATAATCATGATTATGTCTCTTTTTTTTTTCACTGTTGCGAGTATCGTTGCATCACTGTTCTGCTCTCTCTTTCTCCTGATGAACGCTCGAGACGCTCCTGGACTTTTTATCTTTATCAACCTCAAAAAGGGAAAACGAACAAGGGTTTGACTGCCAGACATACACCCATGTGCCCCCACAATGCCATTCCCTCCCTCCCCCTCCCCTTACAATACAACTCACCCCCGATCCTGTCGGCTCCAGCAACCCCGCGATTCCTGGAGGGGCGAGGTCGGCCCCGCGGCGACAGGCAAAGGGGAGGGATGGGGGGTATATATTTAAAAAAAAAACAACAACAACAAAAACAGCCAAAATGGCGTGTTGCCTTCTCATCGACGGACACCTCAGAGACGCCGTGCCGTGCGCTCCAAACGGCCCCCTCGACCTCGATGCCGCCCGTGGAGGGACAACATGGACGTCAGAGTCAGTGCGTCCCGAAGGAAGCACGTTCAACAGACACATGCTGTTTTGGGTCAGTTTCTCCATGTACAAGCAGGCTTGATACAGTAAATGCAACATGGGATGAAGGGTAAAGGTACTTGTGTGTGTATGTATGTGTGTGTTGAGTAATGGAAGACGAGCAAATGACTAAATCTATAGATATATAATGGTATATGATGACGGTTCATCAGAGGGACGGTGGTTGCACACAGAGAAAGCACAAGGCTCATTTGGAGTCCTGATGTACAGCATTGTAATTATTTCAACAGAGTTCTACAGAATGGATTTTAGCCTATAAATATCTTTCTTACTGTGCTTGGGGATAGTTGTTATCATTATTATTAATATGAACATGATTATTCTGATACTGATCCTCCCATCCCCTCCCCCCCCTCCCACTGTCCTCTCAAGGTACTGGACTATACGAGTGTTCTGTATCGCAATGTAACAGTGTGTGTTTTGATATCACCGCCAGTCACTCCCTCAGATCTGTATTTGTTGAAAAAACCCTGACCTCGGACCTCGGGACCCCCTGATCTGCACCCCCTCCCCCCTGCCCCGCCGCACACGCCCCCTCCCACCTCCCCCTCACTCCCCTTTTTAATTTACTGGGGTCGCCTCTTTGTTAATGTACAGTTTTCAGAGCACAAAATGAATGTGTCTTATTTCTAATAAAAGCATATAAGCATATAATAAAACTACATTAGTCCTCTTATTTTCTCACATTTTATTACATGTAATAAATGACATGTCATGATACGTGCAGCCTGATGTTAGGGCTTTCACGGTGCATCAACAATTCAGAGGTCAGCCTTGTTGGCAGTACTGCAACGATTTATTGATTATGAATTGATTATTAAATTAATCACCAGCTATTTTGGTAAACAGTCAATCATTTTGAAAAATTCTTCTTCTTCAAAAAAGTCAAAATTCTCTGATTTCAGCTTCTTAAACGTGAATATTTTCTGGTTTCTTTACTCCTCTCTGACAGTAAACTAACCATTTTCTGACATTTTAAATTGAACAACTACTAATCAATCAATTGATTAATTGAGTATAAACATAATCATTCATACACCCCTACTGTAAACAATGCATAACTTGCCACTGTTCCTGAGTATTTGCTGCCTTCAAATGTGGTCACGTTTACAGTATTCACAAGTTCACATGAACGTCCCTCTACTGTGGTATTCATGACCTTGTTAGTGGAATCTGTTTGAAAGTGAAGAATTCATGAGTTGTGTACCCAACTTCCAATGTAGTATTTTACTAGTACATGAGTTCCATTTGATGGCAGCAATTGTCACTACAAACAGTCAGTCTTGGTCAACCATTGGATATAAGAAAGAATAACAAACTAGTTTCTCATCAATTGACTTCTTTAATAAATTGTTTGAAGACTGATATTTTTTATCTTGTGAGGCAGCTGGATTTGGAAGATGATGTGAGGATCCATCTGTCCAGACTTCAAGTCATCTGTTTCTAGGAGAAAAAAAAAATAGTTCAGATAGATTGTAATGTAGTTCCGGTAGATTGCGCTGCAAAAAGAAAGTTACTACATGAAACCACTTACAACAAAGTGTGTGGATTATCTTGAGTATCAAGGTCATCATTTAAAAAAAAAAAAAGACATTACTGTTGAGTTTTTCAAATGTACTTTTTGGTGCTTTGAGCGCCACAGGACTAGTGCCATCTAGTTCCATTATATTAGAGAGAAAGCAGACATCTCTACAGCCGATATCTCCAAAACTCTGAGACTAACCACAGACCTTATTTCAGGCAAATCATGAAAAACATGTTGACTTTGAAACGATAGTATCAAAGTGCTAACATGCTAACTGATTTATGGGTTTTAGGACTCAAGCCTCCAACACTCATTAAAGTCAGACTGTTTCACTGAAGTTCAACAGTGGCCACTGTGGCTGCAAGTAGCAATTACAGGATACGTGCACTGTTGCTTTGTCACTCTTAATACTATATGCCCTGTGCACTATACCCTTTCTGACAGAAAGACTTGTCACAGATTTTCCCATGTGCCAAGTTGCCAGGCAACCAGAGGAAATGACATTGCATCTTATTTTATTTTGTTTTAAAGGGACGATGCAATTTAACACAGTTCTAATACAGAGTATGAAACTGATATGTTGTACAAAGAGCTCATAGCTGTTGCTAATTTTCAACTCACGTGCCTAGTTGGGCTTTTACATGTAGACCTACATGCACAGGCATGACACATATCAATCCTTGCCTCTCAATCAGAAAAAAGTGAAAGCTTTCTATGTGAAGCTGTTAGCCTGACTTCATACTGAGACACGTGGACCAAAGTCTTCACGGTTACACACGAATGTTTCACTGTTATCATCCTGCACTTTCAACTAAAAGCTTCAGGTCCACATTTGACCAAAAGTCTGTTCAAGGGAAAGGAAACTGCATTACTGAAATGACCAAATTAGAAAGCCATGAGTCAAACAATTTGCACTGAGTCAGGACCTACTGTGGCTGTCATTACTGTCATGATCATAAAGTGCACTGCTCTCAAATGACAGAGTGATGTAGACGTAGAGTGGTTGTGCTGTCAAGGCCGCCATCCACACTGGTTCACAGCTCAGCTCCTTCCCTGCTTTTATTGTGGCTCTGACACTGCTCTGAATGATACACACACACACACACACACACACACACACACACATATATATATATATACATATAGATATAGTTATATATATATATATATATATATATATATATATATATATATATATATATATATATATATATATATATATATATATATA
>JAJHUR010075337.1:0-11346 GCA_027495735.1 Lutjanus campechanus | reverse complement strand
GGGGGGGGGGGGGGGGGGGGTTTGACTATTCGTCGACTACGGCAAAATCTGACGAATCAGATTCGACTATGAAAATCCTTAGTCGAAAACAGCCCTAGATGCCTCTGCATTTGACCATTTTTGGAAACGTTTTGTTGAGTACACAACTCAACAAAATATATTACGTAGGTCTAATGTTTTTAGACAAATTTGATGTATGTTGCATATTATAGCTTTAATCTTGTTTAAAGTGTTTGAAGAAACAACCAATGCTGTAATTTTCTGGTGAGGACAGTGTTATTATTGGCTGACTGTATTGTTTCCTTTGGGACCACCTTTCCAAAATATTAACATGCATACTTATATTGTTACAGAATGTTAACATGGTGAGTTCTATTATTTTTGAATTTTATTTCAGTCCCAGTGGCTTTCGTCTTTCTGCACGGCAGGAAAATACATGCATGTGTACACACACACGCACTCAGAAATGCTGTTCTGTTCTGTTCTGTGCTGCCTCTGTGTTACCGTTTAGCATATCCTATTAATATTAGATGAGAATCATTTGTATCTGAGCGCACCATTGACCTTAGTCTGCAGAGGCATGTAGACTACATGTGTATGTGCGTGTTTGCACACTCAAGCACCTGCTCTCAGAACTTGTAATGTGCATGTTACTGTGTAAGCAGAAAAGTGCCTTTGATTTTATTTCTTGAAAATAAAAAAAACACAGCAAACAACCTCAGTTCCTACAGATCCTGGTCCATCATATAATTTAAATTGTTAAAGAAGTGTGTTAATGTATTAAAATACATGTTTCAGTTTATTTAAGAAAAAGCTGAAGTAATCCATCAGCTAATCTTGTTTATACTTTAGTACAACAACATTTGATTGTGCTCATCAGGCAGCCAAAACAAAATAAACTTAGTAAACAAAGTTTACAAAGTGTCAAAATTAAATATTCTTACACTTATTTTGCTTTTTAAACAGAGAAATACAACCATACACCTTCTAAATTGAAGTTTCTCTCTTTTACCGAACTAAGACGAGCTTAATCCTCAGAAAATTCACTTCACTCAGACTTGAAAAACATGTAAAACTCACCAAAATCATCTTTGTTTATCTCTCACTCCTCACCCAGCACAGCGCACTCATGGTCTGGCAAGTGAGTGTGTGCAGCACCGCTGGATGAGAGTACGGCATGAAGCAACAACTGCCACTCTACAGACTATTGCATTAGCAAAATACAATGACAAATATCGCCCCAAAAATTGGCCCAAAAAAAGCGACCACCAATGGAGTCGGCCCATCGTCGATAAACGATATATTCATCCAATCACTCAACCCTACAGCCTTGTCTCCTAGAAATTACGGCAAATATGTAACATGTGTATAACATAATGCAAATTGAAATATGCTTTCTGTTAATGTAATGAGAAAATGTTGTTAATTAACATACCTGGCAGGTTGCTGAAATTTTGGTAATATAATAACATAGTAGTAAGATGTTCACTGACAACATATTTCATTTGTAGTAGTTGTAAAGAAGTTGTAAAGAAGAAATAAGCAATCCTGCAATATACTATCCAGTTGTAGTTACTACAGCATTATTCAAAAGTCAGCAGTGACTTGAGACATGAGATTTTTATTAATATTTAACTGAAATAACCTCAACCAAAGCACTTTTGTTTCTTAAACTTTGGAGTTTTTCCAAAGTGCTTTTATTTCCCAACACTACCCGAAATCACAATATTTCTCTAACCTTAACCAAAGCACTTTTGTTGCAGGAGTCTGGATGCCAGGACTGTGGTATTGAATAAATGTATACATAAATGTATTGTTTCAAAGAAATATTGTCTGTGAACATAATCTAGACAGGAATTACGTTCTTACCACAATGTAATTTTGAAAACAGTAATTTCTCGGAGACAGGGTTGCATTTCTGTAGCATCAACCTGTACAGGCCACCAAATCTTTGCTGGTGTGGGGCCTCCTGCACTTGTCTCAGCTGGTTGCTTGTGTGTTGGCAAAAAAAGGATTTTAAGCAATTTGTACAATTTATTGTTCCACACACGAGATAAAAATGTCAGCTAAATGCCTGGTAGTAAATGGAATTACCAGGTTACACCAGAGTATACACTTTGTGTCTGATACCACTTTCATTGAGAGCCTGATGAAGCCTGTGATATCTGCTGTGTTACGAGATTCATTTAGGCTGTAGTGTGTTAACTGCTTACCGTGTGTGTGTGTGTTTGTGTGTGTGTATTCAGGCCAGGTCTACAAGCTGATGTCAGATTGTAATTGAGTAACTCTAGTTCGAATGCATCTCCATTAGCTCTCCCTATCAGTGTAAGCTCACTCTGAGCCCGCACAGCAGCCTCTAATCCACCCTGTGCTGCTACCTCTCAAGGATTGGCAGGGTGACTCACAAAACCATAGTTCAACTGTGAGACTTTTGCTGTGTTTAAACGTGTTAGTTTACTATACAGGTTTGTTTTTTTTCCACATATGCAGTGTTTCATTTCATTAAATTGTGTCTGGGCCAAACCTGCTACTTCAGGAATAACACAAATTGATTACATTTAAAGGCATAGTTACCGATATAATCCGACACACTTTTAGTCAAAATAACCGTATTTCTCCTCACTATCCACAAGCTGTCACTTCTGAGAGCATGCTGGAAAAAAATCCGGTTTCAATACACAGCCTGTGCTCTGAATTTCAGCAGGTAAATCTGTGGCTTGGACCGAGCCACCAAAACATGGGTCCACCCCCTCACGCCCGGGCCGGTTCATACTCGTGCACAGATCAGACATAGGGGGGAGGGGGAGTAGTAGGTCACGTAGCGTGCGCAGTTAGAGTAAGAGAGAGACACGGTATATCAGGTGCAGATATTTTGCATTCACCATGGCTGAAAAACAGCCCAAGAGAAAACGGTCGGAGGAGCATAAATTTAAAATAAAACGGAATAAAAACGTACGTGGAGGTCGCCGTCTTTCTGCTGGACAGGTGAGCAACAGTAACAGCCGTCAGGCATTCATCATATTGCCTAATCTGCCAAAATGTACTGTTGTGATGTTATCTATTTATAATAGCAGTCGAGTTGTGGGTACAGTTGTCTGATGGGTCAGCTAACCTTAGCTTTGCAGCTTAGCAGTGTGCTAACCCACAACTTGGCTATTTCAGATGCTTTACTGCTGCTTTAGTTTCTACGGCCGTTTCCATGACAATGCACATCCATGAACTTCGGGGGTGCAGCCCGGGGTGGAGTATGAAGGGAGGGGTGGGTCTGTATTCATTTACACTTCAAATATCAACAACCTCGCTACTCGTTTTCTCCCACATCGCTAACTACACCTTTAATTAAATTAATTAAATTAACAAAAATGCTATTGACTAATCACTGAAGGACAGTAATTTGAATATTTTCTTCATTGCCCGTGTTAAAGATATAGGTAAAGGTCAACTTTATTGTGATCATACAGTCATACAGAGGACAGTTAAACAGTCAAATTCATTTTCTGCATTTAACCCACCCTAATATTAGGGTGGGTTAAATGCAGCAACTGCACAGCATCCACGGACCAACTCCAGTTCGAAGCCAGCACCTTAGTCAGGAGTACCGACTGAAGAATTGACCTTGTATACTTTTTTTTTGATGGTGGGTGAAAATGGAGCACCCAGAGCAAACCCACAGAGGGACGGGGAATCCACACAGAAAAGCTGTGTCTGAACTGGGATGCAAACTCACAAACTTCTTGCTGTGAGGCAAAAGTGCTCCTCTGCCACTGTGCCGGCTATAAAGATAATGCTGTTATTAAATTGCTGTTTTTTTGGCATGTGTTGTTGATTCACAGTGCTGAACAGAGAGCTCCCATGAAGTTCACATATCTTGTAAATTGCTGAAACACAATGGTTTATGGTGGTTGAATGGCAGACGTGCTGCAGCTTTGAATTTGTACTGTGATTTTATACTCTTTGGGTCCGGGTCTTGGTGGCCCTCTTTAAGTAAAACATACCAGTCACATTTTGATTATGAACAATGCATACTTGATTGTAGGGTTGTTCCAATATCAGCATCAGAAGATGCCTCTGATACTGCCTAAAATGCAGCATTGGGTCTTGGTGAGTATGTGAGTCTATGCACCAATCCTGTACAGTGAAATATATATTAGCCCCGAAACTGAACCCTGCTGCTTCCTGGCAGTGTGCCGTATGCCAAAATTTATGGTCAGCGGAGCAAAGAAACACCAGTTTACCTCGGCATCAGATCATGTTGCAGTTTCCGCTTTATTGTGGTCAGCTCTTGGTAAGCAGAAGCCTCATCTCTGGAGTCTGTCAGGAGGAGGAATAATCCAGTGGATTGTGTATTTCCAAGTCAGAGTTTCTCCTGGTGCAGCCAGTGTTTTAGTGGGACTAAGGCCCACGCTGCAAACCTGACTGACTAAGTTACTGACTGACTGATCAAAGTTGGCATGAGTACCTGGTGTATATATACACTGTACATAATTTCTGTTATTGAACTGTAAATCTAGATGT
The DNA here is from genome assembly GCA_027495735.1 of Lutjanus campechanus. Lineage (NCBI taxonomy): Eukaryota > Metazoa > Chordata > Actinopteri > Lutjaniformes > Lutjanidae > Lutjanus > Lutjanus campechanus. Next base: position 6,831 of record JAJHUR010075337.1, on the reverse strand, counting down.
TGTTATTTCATTTGTTCTTTATTTCCTGATTTGTTCTGTTTTTATCAGGATCTACAGTACAGTAATGCCTGGAGGTGACTTTTTTAGGCATATTTCTTTTGTGGTTGTGAATCAGATTGGACTGAACTATTTTGGAGTTGTAGGGAAAACAAAACAGAGTCTTTGCTGAGTGGATTAAACTGAGTGGACTGATTTATTATTATTGTAATTTTTTTAATGCACTGGTATTGGATCGGTACTTGGTATCAGCCAATACACAAGGTTCAGGTATCAGAATTGGTATCAGGAAGGAAAAGGGGGTATCAGAACAACTCTACTTGAAAGTAATTTCTGAGATCTGGGAACATGGCGACATCACTAAAAAGAGGTCAGGTGGCTCAAGAAACAAGAGCAGTCACATTCAGTCAGGTTGCAAACAAACTCCATGCTTGGTCAAACCATTTTGGAGGAGAAAATGTTTGTGAATAGCAAAATGTAGTGATTATTCATAAGATTAAGGGGATGGTTTGGATGCTCAAGTTTTAGTTCCAAATAAAGTGGTCTACATAATCTGTTTACAAGCTCTATCTCGATATTTGTGATTTTTGCCCTGTCACAGTGTTTTGGGATCTCAGCTACTGTATTGACATGCAAGTACCATATTATCACAAAAAAATGGCACTGGCCATCAATTTGGTCAGTTATTGGGTTGGCACCTATGATCATTTTAATATTTTCATTTAATTCTAATTTTCAAAAAAGGACATCGCAATTACCTTACATCAGGAGTACCTGAACTTTTCACTACATACCCCAGACTGACGGAGGTATTCTCAAGGATGAAGGTGGAACTAAAATGTTGAAAAGTCCTTTTGTGAAGGCATGATCCATAAGAGTAGGTCTCTATTTATAGATACTGTATGTGTTTTGCTGTGTGTGTCTGTGTGTGTGCTTTCAGTGTGTCCTCTATGCCCCTGCATTGTTCCCCCCATTGTTTTTCTTCACAAAAAGTCATGGCCTGACAAGGTGCTGCACGCTGTAAAAATTATGCCTTGTTTATACGTATTTATTTCCCCTTGACAGTTTAATTATTTCTGGCCCCATTGGAGGAAACCACATAAAAAACTCCCCGTGTTCATACAGATTCTAATTAGGAATGCTGGGAAATTAAAACAGAGTTGTTTCGAAATGCTGTCATTTTTCCAGGGCCTCGTCTTGGAATTATGTCTCAATCAGCACAAGCGGAAATAATTACTTGTATACCTTCTAACTGCCAACATTTACCAAATGGCAAAGCAATTTACAGCCATCATGGCCCGAGAAGCAATCATTGGGCCAACTATAAATTCACAGGTCGACGGTTTGGAGAGCAACATTGGAAGGAAGGGTTATTGTGGAGAATTAGAGAGAGATAAAGGGTAGAGGTCTTTCTTTCTACCTGTGTGCTCCCTTGTTTTATCTTCTCCTCTCTTGTTTCTTCCACTTTAACCCCTCTCTTCTCTTCCTTTCACCAATCATTCTTACTATTTTAACTCTCTTTCTTCCTCCAGAGCGTCCCACTCATGTCTATATCTTTCAGCTTATTGAAAGCAGTGAGAACATAGCACCAAGGCGCACACACACTCACACACACACACACACACACATACACACACTTCTCAAATGGAGGCAGCGCGACGATTAAGTGATTATTTCCACACACACCATTAAACACACTCATTGCAGGCACAGACATAGACATAGACAAAGGCCCAGATAAAAACATACATGAGCACAGACACTTAAACACCAGCACACATTGGCTTTAAAGTAATTACTCACACACGTCATTAGACACAGACACAGATGAAGTGGAGTGTGTTTATGTTCTGTGTATCTTTCAGTGGGGACTACTGTAGTCCTCTTTACAATTTTGATGCAATAATATCATCCATCTAGTAGAATAAAGTAACTAATTTTCACCACCTTATAGTCATATAAGAAGCACCTGGCAAACTGCAGAATGATAAATATCAGCTGGAAGTTTGAATGAAACTGTTCACATTGATACAGAGAGTCAGACTTTTCAGCAAAATTTGGGAAATTGTACCAAGAGATCTGGAGTATTCATTTCCCAGAACTGCAAAGAAATGTGTATATGAAATGGAGTATTAAATGGTTTCTGAATGAGGCTCAACATCACTTTTTGGGTGATAACAGATGAGTTAAAATATACTTCTTAAACCTTTCTGTAATTTAAAATTCCTCCTCAACAATATTTACAACTGTAGCCCAATTTCTTCAGTATGTCACTGGATCGAATTAAAATGTCACATTTGAGTTTTTAATATTAATTATGTTCATTTTATTTGTGATTCTGTGGTATGCTGGCCTGAAATAGTTTTTTTTTCCTTCTTTTTTTCTAGTCATAGTCTTGCTCTTTCTTCTGACCACACTCATGTCTCACCACTCTGACTACAGTATTCATCATCCAAAAAAAAGTCCAGCAGGTCACAACTTGTCTGTTTTGGCTCTGTGTTTTGGTTATTACACTAACTGAGTATCATTAGAGTAAAATATTGAAGGAAGACATTGTAATTGTTGCGTTCTGGAGGTTATTTGGGGACCTAGCCAGTTGGTGAAGATTTGAAGTTGATGTTAATTGAGCATTTAACTGCGTTTGTCATCATGTTCTTCTCACATCAAAGAAAACTGTTGAGTCAATTCTGGTATAACTCTGTTAGTCTGTTGTTCACTTGTTTGTGATGTTAACAGTTCTGATGTGTGATTTGGCAGTATGACTGCGGTTTGACTTTGAGCTCTGATGGTTGGATAAGTTATGATAAGTTAAAACTGGACTGTTGTTGCTATGGGCTTTCTCAAAGAGACACTCTTTGCATTTAGCCAAGTCATTTAATTTTAAGCTTTATTTGCATAATGCAGCAACTGTCACCCTTTCGTTATTCCTCTGCAGTAAATGTGACCAGTTGCCAGACAGCAAGTTGAGACACAACACAAATATAGCCCTGCACTTTGAAATGAGCACGGACACATGGCTGACTCATGATGAAAAAGTGCACTGCTAATTTCAGTTTTCAGATCCAGTAGCTTATTGGCCCATCAATTGTAGCACACTTAACAGATCAAAAACTTAACTGAAGGTGTCATCATTGGTCAGTTTAGATGTTTTCAGTTTTATCAGATTCACTACTTCTGTATCCCACCTGCTCAGATGCTTGGAGGCTAAATGAGTATTTCAGATGCATCTCCAGAGCAAGGATAGAGGCTAATATTTTAAAGCATGGGCCATCAAGTTCCTAAAGTTGGTAGGCAAAGTACATTTTTGGTGGTTCAAATATAAACTTAGGCTATGCAAAAACAATAGAGCCTGACCGATGCTGAACTTTTAGGGGCCGATGCTGATAACTATATGAGGGAACAAAAAATTCAGATAGCATTGTATTGGCCAATATTCTTTTGACAGAATATTATATACAAAATATAGAATATATACAAAAACACAATTATCATTCAAAGTGGATAGCACTTGTGACATAGATATTTAATGGGGGCAGGATATTTTAGAGTTTAATAATAAACATTATTGTCCAAAATGATATCAGGGCGCTAAAACAGTCAACTCTCACCAATATTTTTAGTCATTACTAATAACTATAAATACAAAAGATAAAAAGAACAAAATATAATATAAAGCTAACAAAAGCAGTCTGGATTATGTTTGGTAAAAAAAAAAAAGAAAGAAAATCATATAGGTACACATCAGACAACATACACACCAATACCAATATAGATCGATATAGCTGTGACAGGTCAATATCAGGCCAATAATATTGGTTGACTGATCTATCAGCCGGGCACTAAAAAACAACACAAAAAAGGTCATTTAATGCAACTCAACACAGCCCTCCTTAATTGTCTGTAACGGTTGTGTTGTCCACTTCTCCCATGAATTGTGATGTGGTGTGTACACACAGTACATTATGTTCTTATGTGTGTCATTTTTAGCCACTTAAACTCCTGCTTACATTCACTTTACTTCCCAGTACTTTTTCATAGTCCACCTTTTGTGATTCTGGTTCTTCTGTACAGATCAGGTTTGCAGTTTGAATAGGCTTAGTAAACCCAGACTTAAGTAGCCTCGACATATCGGTAGCTAGCTGGAGAAAAGTACTCTTTGCTGTTTTCATAGGATGTTGAAGAAAAAGGTACAAAGGAATCAGAATGTTTGTGAAACTGTGAAGTATTGGTGAGGGCTTGCATTATGGGGATAAAACTACATGGCCCTGACATTTGTCAGGCCAGAAGGTAGCGTGCATTTCCTTATGGACAAGTGGCTCGCACTCAATGCCGCTGTAACATTAGCACCACTGAGTTAGCACAGTGAAAGGGTTTGCGGGTTTAATTCGATAAATAGCACTACAGGTAAGAAAAATATGGATTTTTGATTTGGTTGTGGACTGTCCCTTTAACCATAACATTTTTATAATGACATTTTATGTATCAACCTACATATACTAATATTGCATTGGTGTCTCTTTAACTTTGACCTACTGACTGTTCAATTTATATTTGTGAGCTACGCACAAACACAGCTGTTACTAATCAAATATCCACGCTCACCAGTTGAAACTGGTAATTGATGTTGAGGTTAGATTTCACATTTTGTTGTCCTTGAAAATTAAATTTTTTGTAGGCTTACCTTTCCTCTCAACCCTTTACTCCCCCCTCTTCTACCTATGCTGTTTTATCCCTTTTCCCCCTTCATCTGCTCAGTACGCACACTCTCTCTTACCGTCTTTATTAGTAGTGGAATTATTCACTTGGCTTGCACCTCAGTTTGAATAAATTGAGTGTTGAACTATTGGAGAGAGGGGCTTTTTTGGCAGGCATACATTTGTGTCTGAGTATGCGTGTGTGTTATGTGTGTAGCGTTAACAAAGAGACAGCATTGAGAGACGACTAATCCCAGTGGAATAGCCCACTCATGTTCTGTTTGAGAGCGGCGTAATTAAAGGAGCGCACCTCTCCGAAGTCACCTATTTCAATACAAAACACTGCTTTACACAGACACACAGGCAGAGAGGCAGATACACACACACACACACACACACACACACACACACACACACTCAGGGCTTTCTTACCCAGGCAAAACTCACTCTGTATATAATTACATCCCGGTTCTAATTTATCCTTGGGAATATATCAAAACCTGAGGATGAGAGGAGGGAAAGGGAGGAGAGAAAAAGAGTGTGGTGGTAGGAGTGAGGTTCAGCGTGATCATAGGGTCAAGACAATATAAGAAAATAGGGCTGCAGTGATGAAATTATTTATAAAATATTATGTTTTATTTTTAGACTACCAAACATACTATCTATTTGTCTTTCTGTCTGTCTGTGGAAAACAGTCATCCATCTTTATGCACCAACATTTTTTTTATTTCTGTACATGATTTTTTTGTTCTCTGTGTGACTACTTGTTACTTTTAAAACATAGAATATTTGAAATGATCCATTATTAGTTCAGTTAAAGCGATATTCCAGTTTCAGCAGAAAACAGGGTTGCAGTCAATGGCAGTGAACGGTGACCATGGATAAAATGTAAAAAAAAAAAGAACTCAAAACAAACACAAAATGTCTCCATCCTGCTCGTGTGGTGTAATCCAAGTGTCCGTGAGCCGGGTCATTTAAATTTAACCACAAAAGACATTTACACCATGTTTTTAGCTGAAATGTCAACTGTAGCCTCCCAGGTAGCATGTAAACATGGCGTAGATGTATCACGAGACTTTGTATATCTCGCGGTATTTTCACACGTGCATCCATTAGGAGATATACAAAGTCTCGGATTTGGCTGCAACTCTGTTTTCTGCTGAAACTCCAGGATTGTTTTGCGAACTGAAGATCTTCACCCATCCTCACGTTGGCATAGGGGTGAGTACATATTGAGTAGATTATCATTCTGGGTTGGAGTATCGCTTTAAACACAACTTGCACACTGTGGTTCTTGTCCAAGTCCCTTTTCTCTTCAATTCCACAGAAGCCAAAATGCGTCCACACACTAGCTTTTAAGCCAGGGTCAGATTGTATCCATATGAAACTGCTCATGCTCAGCCATCGTCAACGAAACTCAAGAAGTAGCCTAGTTTAGAGCTTAAACACAGCATACATGTTTAAGTCTGTTACATTTTCACTGATCAATTGGTTCAGCCATAAGGAACTTATAGCCTGGTCTTGCAAATTGTTATTGGTGAACATAATGTCAAGAATTGGGTTTTAAATTTCAGATTATTGACTTTCCTGCAAGTTTCGATGGTGAAAACATGGCTCAATTCTTTTCTCGTCAATTTTTGACACTTTTTGAGGTGTATTCTTTAAAGCTCAAAAACAGGTAAATGGATACACACGATTGATTGTTGTGGTGTATATATATTTATTTTGACAGAGGGAAAGTTGGTGTCTCTAGGGTGTCTGTGCGTCAGATAGACAGGTAGGTCTGGGGTGTAGAATTGAGTGGAATTGGAGTGGAAGTCTCCTGCACATATGTTCCTGTGTGCTCACACAGTATTTGGCTAAAGCAGAGTACATGAACATTGACTGAATGGAAATTATGTGCACACAGGCACACAGGCACACTAACACACATCTTCAGTGTTGACATCTATCATGTCTGCCCCGTCTGTCCACATTTGATGAGGTTATACCCCAGTCCAGCCCAAAGCCTTCCCCTTTTCCCTGTTCCTGTTTGATGAGGTCACTCCGTTCACTCTTTGATGAGGTGCAGTCCAGCCAACCTTCAATCTGACCACTGACAAGATACTGACCGTAACTGACCTAGTGTGTGTGTGTGTGT
>JAJHUR010075336.1:0-20126 GCA_027495735.1 Lutjanus campechanus | reverse complement strand
CACTACACCACACAAGCAGGACGGAGACATTTTGGGTTGCTGCTATTTGACTTAACGTCAGTAGTTTTGCTTTTGCTAACGCTAGCTTCTTGAAGCGCTTCGTACAGCTCTTTGTGGTTATGTAGCAGGTGGCTATGGAGATTTGTCGTGTTTCCTCTGCTGGTTGCGACAACTGTTCGGCATGATTTACAGAGTACCTGTGTTTGTAACGTGTCATCTCTCTTATAACCAAAGTACTTCCAAATAGCAGACGTGCTGTTTCTTTTAGCCACGAGTTCTTCTTCGTCCACATTTTCTCCGCTCATCTCTGTCCCTTCCGCCATGACAACTCCCACCAAGCTTTCTCTGCACGCGCTTTACGACCTCAGCCACTCCCATCAACCTAGGGGGCAGACATCTAGGGCAGTAGGGCTCAATCTGATTGGCCAAATATATTGACAGAGCATTAAGGCATGGCGCATGGAAACAAACCATTTATCGCAGTTCAGTCTGTCTTTTGCAATATGTATATCGCGCATGTTGATATCGCGATGACGGTAAATTTACGATATATTGTGCAGCCCTACTTCATATGATAACCAGTTTAAGTTTTAAGTCAAAATACTGATTGTCCAGTTCAGTGAAGGGTGGACAATGATTAGTTATTAAATGACTATGCATCACAGCTCCTTTTGAATGTGAGGTCCAGTATTTTTCTGATCAGGCATTGACACAGACACTGTAGAATAATGATAGTAGTGCATATTTTAAAGTTAGTCTAATTTCCACCCTATTTAATAGACTCGATTTTTCAGAATTATGATTGAATAAAAAAACTGAAATATTAATGAGGCAAGATTTTGATATGTATTTTAGGTAAATCAATTGTTATATAATTGAAGAATAACAAAAATAATCGATTTATTAATTAATTGATAAATTAATCGATAGGGTGGCAACATATAGCCAACTGCCATTTGGTGGCTGGTTGGACAATTTTAACATATCACCCAACCCTACTGTCTTGTCGATATTAAGTGCACTCACTGTACTGCTGTCATGTCGGTAAAGGCTCGTCTCATTAGCCTCGCTAATAGTTAAGCTAAATGGCTGGCCTATCTAGCTTGCCCTATATTTTTGTGGATACACAGTTAGCATGGGTTCAGTGTGATATTAAAGCAGTACTGGCTATTGCAATAGTTGATTAGTCATCACACAATCACAAAGAGAGTACGCAAATCTCACTTTACAATCCTTAAATGCTTTCAGTTAACACTGGCTATCAGCTGGCTCTTCAACACTCCCCCCTCCCCCTTGCAGCCCACTTTCAACATCTGTTCTGCTGCTTTCTGAGAAGAGAGAGTGAGAGAGAGCGCAGCTGGTACTGGTGTATCGATATTGTGCAAAATGGGTATTGAAATAGTTAGAAACATTCAGAATCGGTATGTATTGAAAAATCAATATTTCTGACAAGACTAGCTGAAACAATTAGACTAGTCAATCAATGAATTTGCGACTATGTTGACAGTTGATTGCTCCCTTTCATCTTCTAACTATTTTCCTGTTATTTTACAAGTAACCTATAAAATAATCAGCAGATGAATCCAGCAGATCAGCATTTCTTAAAAGAAAAGTACAGAGAACAGGTCCAACCATGATAACTGTGGCAGTTGGTGCATTGCACAATTCTCCAAAGGATGTACAGATACATCAATTTTTAATCAGAAAAACTAGACACATCGACAGTTTAAGAGAAAACAGTAAGTTGTACTATGTGGTGGTGTGTTCAATATGCTTTGACGTGAATCTGTTGCAAAACAAAATTATATTCAAAAGCTAAATTCAGATTAGGAAAGATATTTTCCAGTCTATGCAGTTGCACATGAATGCACCATTCTCCCAGACTTGGCAGCCTCAACTGCATTTGTATGAACTGAAAATAAAATCTAATAAATACAAAACACAGATATAATTTTGGGCTGTGGTAAATCTATTTGGTTGAGTCTCTCAAATACATTCTGTAAATGGGAAATACTGCCGTGTGCCATAACATCTTTTAAGTAACATCATGACTCAAACTGAAGCCAAAATATGAGTTGAAGTGAACTCTCCCTAATGGGTATATGCCTCTCTGAGCTCCATTCCTCCTCCTTCTCTCTCTGCTGAAGATAATCTGTGACTCAATGAGCGCCGGTGCACTCCACTTCAGTGGCCAACAGAATTCGCCCTCATTCAGGCAATTTAGTGTGAGTGCCCCTCAGCATCTGCCTCAGCTGTGCACCACACAACAAAAGCCCAGGGAGGCGGAGAGCTGAGCGTCTGTGGCCCATCATGCCATGCTGTGTGCTCCTGTAATGAGTCAGTATTTAGAAGGCTGAAAATGCAGACATTGTGCTGGCAGGGACACTTAAAATATAGGGGGAGAGAAGGGTTCTGGAAAATCACATGAAAGAGATTAATTGTGGCTTATTAAATAATTCTGACAATTCTGCAAACACAAACTACCACAGTCCAGGATAAACATGTTTTGTCACTGACGACAAACCGATATGTGACGCTGTGAAATAATAATTAAGCCAAAAAAAACCAGTTTGATTTCTATCCAGCTCAGGGCTCCAGTAGAGCTGTGCAACCTGTGCAAGGACTGAGAGAGAGCAGTCTGTCACCATGTCTAAAAAAGACATGCATATTCAGTGAAATGGAAAGATTCTTGCAGGCTGAATTCTGGGGGACTGTGCAAAGATTTTTATTTTTGTCTCGAATCCGGTGTGGCAACTACATACAAGAATAGGGAGTCTGTGTGGCATGAACAATGACTGAAATGGTAACATCTCTGTGAACACAATGAATCACCACAGACTGCCGCAAAATAACACTCTTTTCTTCCAGATTAATCATAACAGTGGTTCTCCAGTGGCTTCCCTGTTAGTGCTAGTCACGACACACTCCCGTGCAAAAGCCCACAAAGCAACTGCCTCCTTGCTACTAGCGAGAAAGCCATTAAGGTTTAGCGGAATATAATACGCTAATGCTGTGCAGAGCTGGGCAGAATTTCATGCATCTCTAATAATTACTGTAACGACAAAGAGGCAAAAAAAAGGGGGACAGGGAGGGCAGCGGGGCAGGAGGGAGGGAGCCACAATGACCACTCAGCCACAAGCTGCCTGGGACTACACAGAACCCCGAAGCCTGGCACATGCACACAGCTCTCTCTGTGTGTCCATTCAGAAGGCAGACAAGCTGGGACGAGCCGGATAAGCCTGCCTGTGACTCCACCAGGAAGAGGATCAATAAGAGGGAATGCACCATTTCGGATACAGCCAGACAGAGCCAGGGGCAGGGCAGAGAGGCAGAGCAGCACTTGAGTACTCATTATGTTGTGTAGGATGACACAGTGTGTGCAGCCACTTCTGGAGTCGTCTATGAATGGAGGAAGATGATGCAGACCCATTACAGATTAGGGGCAGACCGCACAGTAATTGGATTAAAGCACTAATGAAAATAAAAACTGGCATGAGCGTGTCTCCGTCAAGGTTACGGAGCTGACCGAGAGTTAATTGCGTGAACACACTGATAGCAGGTAGAGAAATCGGTCTCCACAAGCCAGAAACCTATCCTATGACCGGAGAAGTGTTGAACAATGTTCACCATGGCCATCTCTTTTCCGTTCGCTTGCTGGCATGGAAGCAGTTGGCTGCAGCTGAGCATTTGGACATCATCCACCAGCAGTCAATCACACACTGATGTCCCGCCTCCCATACTAACAGAGTCTGAAATTAACACCTGCCAAGAATCAAATGCCAGTAAAATTTGCCTTTGCCAGTAAATAAACAAGGGTCACCCACCACAGTGGCCAAGACGATGATGCCTCAGCTGGTCTTTTCCTGTCCACAGATTACTGTATGTCCCCGCTGAACACTATACACTTTCTCTAACCGTAAGCCAATCAAATCAAAGCAAAACATTGGCTGTGCATCAAACAGCCTTCTGATTAGGCTCTACAAGAAACTGCAAAACTGTTATTTCCCATTTGACCGAATGGTTTAGCAGCCTAACGGGGATTTAAAGATAGCCACGTACAAAGAGCCAGCACAAAGAAAAGATCTATCATAGAATTGAGTGACCAAGTTCGAAATCAAAGCCTCTATCTGCCTGGCTCTTTACTGAATTTTTCACAATGTTCCTGACTTAATACAGAACATGAAACAGCACTAAAAATGAGCAGGTCTGTGTTACCCAGAGTCTCATCAAGCAGACTGGTCATAAAACAATAGCAACAGCAATCCTGTTACCTGCAGTCTGAGAACAACTGTAGACAAAGGTTGTCGAAAGTACTGATACTTCAATACTTTTTCAATATTCCATTGTGTAAAACAATACAATCCTAAAATCTGATGGTACAGAAAGTACCAAACCTATAAAATAGAAAAGATCAAAGTGTTCAATCAAGATCTCACTTCAGTTTAGTCTTTATTCTCCTGCCTGACATTTGTCTCACACCACCAGAACCAGACAGCCTTCAGTGACTTTTTCTGTGCCAGCACTGTGTCAAGGTTGTAAATTTTGGAAAAAAGAAAAAAAAAAACATATCCCAATTTGTGTGTCAAGGATTTCCTTTTTGCTGTATCTAGCATCCTTTTATATACTAGTATTGTATCGAGTTTAAAATTCTGGTATTGTGACAACTCTAGTCAGAAGTATTGATAATTCAATACCACATATTTAAAACAATACTAACATTCTATAGAACTGAAAGTAACAAAGCTATGGAAGAAAAGATCTAAGTCCTCATTCAACACCTCACTTCAGTTTAATCTTTAGCCCTTTCTCAATACCAAGTACGCCAAGTTGGGACTTACCAACTTGGCAGTTCAGACTTGGCAAATTCGACTTGGGAGTATGGTCTCTCGAGGACGGGAGGACGCAGAACAGTCATTATGCAATTGGGACAGCAGCGTACTTGATGATGTCACCATCTCAGCTTGTCTTCGCTTAACCGTTAGGACGTCACGTTAACGACAACAACGATGTCCCATTAGCAGTACGACACATCTCCGAAAACTTTGGAGCAAATTTTAAACTACGCACTATCGTGATATATTGACCACAGATTTTAAGTTTTAACATCTACTTTCTCACATAAAATAATCTTAAAACTACATTTCGTGATACTAAAACAGTAGTATTTCAACACTTGTGACTTACAGTTGTGGGTCTTCTCCTCCACCGTTGTTGCTACCAAATGCATTCTGGGATGCATGGCGGCCCCAAGTCCACACAAGTCACCATCCAATGCATCCTTGATAAAACGGGCGGCGCAAGAACACATCCGGGTATTTGACTGTACTTGGCGAGATGGACTTACAACCATACTGTAGACATTGACTTCCTTTTTTACATTTATCTAATAATGGTAGGGCCAGGCATTGATCTTTGACACTTAATTGAAAAATGCCTTGTTATTCAGTACCATATTTCAATACCAAAGAAGTAAATCAGTGTCACTGAGCCATTAAGCATGCAGCATGTACCAATATCTAATGTTGATGACTGGCTGTCTAATGTAACACGTTGAGGCACGCGGAAAAAACACTAAGTCACTCTCAGTTTTTTTAGCACTGACAGCTATGCCACTGTTAGACCCTCATCTTGACTTCAGAAGATGAACAGATGGTTTTATGCCATGTCAAGTGTTTACATCGTTTACATTTTCAAATTCTTCTTTAAAAAGTTAATCTATATGGTATCAAATGTGATAAAACAGCTGGTAAGATATGCTGTGCTGTCTGTGAAGTGTTGTTTTTTTCTTCCAACACATGCTGGACGCTGCAAGTAGGTGGGAGCGGAGAGGAAAAAAAATACTGGCAGAATCAATTCTGCCTTTGATTTTGATTATTATTATTATTACTGATTATTGTGACACCCCTGTTAGCTCTAGACTATTTGCTTACATAGTGTAGCTTACAGACTGACTGGTAAAAGTAGAGAAATACTCAAGTGACACAGTGGATGGCTGTCAGACTCAGGCTAGCTGCTCTTTAGCACAGAGAAAGTAAGAGGTCTCATTCTGCCACTATTTCTCAGTACCACAAACATCGCCCACACAGTCAGTTCCTTCTTTTTCTTCTTTGAATAAGGCGGACTGCTGTTTGTTATTAACGTTACTTTTGACATTTTTTTTATATAGTCCAATACTGATATTCCATCAGTTTCTTCATTTTAGTCCAGTTGTCCAGGTTGAGTGAAACATGCACAGAGAAAACTGTTTCTCCAGGTGCTCCCATGTCTTTGAACAGCTTGCTCCCTTGAATAGACTAACTGCACCATAATGTGTAAAAATCTACATTTAATAAAATATCGTTCAGGAACTGATATTGAAGTTTTAAACAATACCCAGCCCCAAATGATTATCACATTTAAACATTTTTGGTGCTCATTATATTGGTATCAAATTGCTCAGTAAGTAGCCTTATAGACAAAAGTACGGCCTACATATCAGGCTTCTTGATAGCTTTTTAAAACATGTTACTTAAAAATAATGTTGTTTTGTAGATGTTGAAGTAGTTAGTGAAGCACAGAATGACCCTAGCTGTGTATTGACCCAACTACTTTAATCACAACAATAACTCAATGTTAATTATGTATAAGTGGCCAGCCTCCTGCAGAAAATAACCCACTAATTTGACCTCACAGACTGTGGAATGCGCTGCGTGCCTGCTACATAAAGCCTCTTTGAGAATCTATATGCACAGGATCTCTTGCTATCTAACTAACCAGACAACTGCCATCATCAAATGCCTTCAGTTCAATTCATCTTTCTCATCTGTACGTGCAGAGCATCTGCCTGCTGGAAAATCGGCCTCTTGCCAACCATATCAGAATAAAACCCTTTGATCGTAACACAAGAGTCGTCTATGCTTCACTAAGAAGCTCATTTGTATTATCCTATTTAAAATTAGTTATACTTTATAAGTCCCCATGGGGAAATTTGTCCCCTCAATGTTACTCATCCCAACTATTTAGTCATGCGGGGTAGCCACAATACAAAATGCCTGAGGAACAGCTACAATTCTGAGGTCAACGCCTTGGTCAGAGGCAATAGCAGGCGTTTGTGTGTCTTTGGGGTTGTAAACCAGAGCCCCCAGAGGAAATGCATGGGGGAACATTAAAACTCTACACTGTTTACTGTGAGGCAGCAGTGCTTACCACATTCATATAAAGAAAACACTTTGGAGTATGCAGTTGATTAGCTTGAAATAAGTGTTGATATCTTGGTTAGATTTAAACTTGTATTTCTATTCTGAATATATCACTTTAGCAGCATTTTGCTTTAAATATTTGTGCTCAGGGTCATGTTTTAAATTCTCATCCCAGACTCTTGACACTATAAACTTTCAATGAGGAATGTCAGATTTCTTTGATGGTCAGGAAATGCTTCTGTAGCCCTCCAGTCAAGGGCATGCTTGGTACTCCAGTAGCATGTTCCTGTTACTCAAGGCCATCCCTGATGTCCCTCATTAATCCATGCCACATCTAATTGTGCTAAGCCATAACAGCAGGCAATTTGCATTCTTAAGCAACAGTGCTGTCCTCTTCCACAATTTTTCCAGTTGTTGTTGACTAATTGGAGATGCTTCTGACAGGCCAGATGAGGATGGGTAACAGACAAGCTTTTTAGACAAACTCGTGCTGGTTCGTGACCTGTGGAGCAGATCAATAATAAAGTTGCCCTGCTCACTGACACTTGTGGAAGACATTTGTGAGTATCAGACAACTTCAATACTTTTGATACCACGTGTTTAAACCAACACAATAACCATTAATTATTGTATTTAAAGTACCAAAGCTTTTAGAAAAATGATTTAAGAGCTCATTCAAGAACAGCCTTAATTCTCCTACCTAAAAATTGACTTGCAGCATAGCAAAAGTAGACAGTGTTCAGTGACTTTTTCTGTACCAACAGTGTGTACAGGTTGTTTATCCAACAAAAAGGAAAAAATTATCTACCTATCATCTACCTATCATCTACCTGTTTTGTCTGCCTAAGACTTTTTGTTCTTTTTCCATGGTACTGAGAGAGGTATTAAGTATTGTTTTTTATACTTCAATAAAAAAATAGCAATACTATAAGATATGAAGTATTTCTCAGCCTACATAAAAAGGGCCTTAACAGGTGCAGTCTAGCAATGGGCAAAGTGAAACGCACATACAAAATGCAAAATTTTGAGTTTCTAATTTAGAATTTTTGGATTTTGGAGAGACAAACCACAGCACACAAGGGAAAGCGAGGTAAGTGAACTGTTAAGTCTTTAAAGCATCCTGTGTACTGTACATGGGGCTTGAGTAGGATAAGGTTAAGGCAGAAGAGCAGTCAAGGTCAGTCAACCTTAAGAGGTATCAGGGCAGGAATTATACCACAGACAACAGCCAGTGCCGTGAGACGCCCCAGAGTGAGCCTGTAATGCCTCCTGTACACTAACAGCGAGTTTTACACACCCTGTTTTGAATGGGCTGTTGTGCCCTTTAAAGAAAGTAGCACACAGCCTGTATGAGCACTGCAGTGCATACGCATCTCATGCAAGGAATGTAAATCAAGTTTCATCACAATACGATATTATATAAATTCTCTACATACTGTATGAATGTAATATTTGTCGATATTACAAAGTCTGCCATGATACGATTTTCATTTACGTCAATTCAGGAGTCTGCTATCGATATCAGATGTCCATTTATCACCTTCAGTTAAATGTCATATCACAAAAAGCCACTAGTTATGATTTAACAATTTCGTGACTGAACTTTTCCAGACATTTTTGACACAGACATGCCATGTGATTTTCAAAACAAAGGTGTATCTTAAAGATGTTGATTAAGATCGATATTTTCACTTTGTATCAATAATACTGGATCACTGATCATTGACTCATTGACTATAAATCCAGACTGATCGTTACACCCCTATCTCATGTGTAGCTGCAGCGGCGCCTCATCTTGAGATTCGCCAACTCGCCTATTTTTGCAGTGCCATACACGTTTCTTAGCAAAAATAGACAGTGAAAATGACATGTTGATAGTCATCTCAACATCATGCCAGTAACATGACACCTTTCACAACAGTTCCAGTGTCTATATCTGAAGAATATGACACACTTTTTTTCCCTCTCTGTCAGGATTATATTGATGCCGGAAGAGGACTGTCGACATAGGACGCCTTTTATATTGTGTTTCTACAGTTAGACTGTGTTTTGGCGGACACATAAGTAATTGTTAATATGTCATATTTCTTAAAGGGAGTTTGGCATAATATTTCCCTGGAAAGTGCCGTTCAAACTGCTAATACTATGAGTATATTTGTTTTTTATGTTTTGTAATCACTACAGAAACACTAGGTAACTGCTAAAGTAATGTTTTGATAAGGTTGTCTGATATGGACTGCCGTTAATTACTGGTTTGATTAATGGTTTACAGTCTAATGTTGTTTGTATTAATTACTGACTGTGGCTGAAGAGGCTAGTTATCAGTTAACTGTACTAATATTGTTTTGTCTTCATACAATCTCATTTATTGTTATTGCACCATTGGTCATGGCCTTGGTGCCCTACATTTTGGCCATGATGCCCCAATAAACTGGTATTTACCAAAGGCCAAAGTGGTCTTGCCCAGAAAATGACTTAAGTCCGGGCTGTTTTGTGAGATCTTGCAGTCAGCTAAATCTTGAGATTAATCACTTAGCACTTCTGATGAGACAACACAGTCATATCCGGACAAGACGAGCAATGACTCATGAACAACCTGTTACTACACCTGCTAAGCAAATCTGTTCATGTTTACGGTTTTACATGTTTAATATCAGGTGTCTCTTTAGCTACAAGTCCAATGCACATTCAAGAAATATTTAGCATTGAATTTCAATGCATTTGATTGCACCACATAACTTTATCTGATGAAAGAACAAAAGCAGACCCCATCACTCGCCAAGACTTTGTCTTGGTTTCATTAAACACACTAATTGGGAAGCTGGATCCTGAATTCCTCTCATGTTCTTGATATAGCTGTCAGTACAAAAGAGCAAGGAAAGCCCAAGGTTGTGTTTTGCATTCTCTGAGACAGACTGACTAGGCGCGGTCTGTCTTCACAACGGCTCCACTGAGGGCGACAGATGGCACAGAGGCACCTTATGACACAACATGAGCCTCCACACACACACCTTGTCGGCCAATCAGAGGCTGGACTGTAAAAATAGACTCTGGGACAGGGCTAGCCTCCAGAGAGTTGGCTACTCTATTCCTCAGGGCTAAGAATCTCCGGAGACATCTACAGAGAGCGAAGACTATCTCCATTAATCTGGGCACTTAAAAACAGGGCTGTGATGAATTAGAGCGGGGTAATACCTTTTCCTCATTTTATGGCTGCTCATTATACATGTAATAGGACGTGCCATCTTCAGCTAAGTAGCCTGGACTAATTTCATTACCCATGGACATACATGGATTTAAGGGTCATATTTACCTTCAGTGGTTTTTCTGGTATTTTTTATTGATGGTTATTATTGAATCTCATTTGTTTGACCTTCAGATAATAACAAGCAGTCGAACCAGCCGATTACTACAAATTCACCTGCCTTAAAATTCATTAAATTCAGTCTGAGGTAGATCCAAGGGAGTATACGCTGCACGTTTGAGCTGCGGTTCGTTTAATGTGCTGTTACAAATCCTGTGAGCTCCACTACTGGAATAAATTTGTCAGGAGCAGAGAAAAAAAACCTGGGGAATTCAAGTCAGAAATTCAAGTCATCTGAGAAAGTCGATCTCAGTCGCTTCTGAGAAATTCAAGTCGTTCTCTTTTTAAACTAGGAGAATGAACTCAGTGGGGGGATGCATTTAATGGAAGTTTTCATGCCACAAGCAACATAAGGATACCACAATAGTAGACTGTATTATTATTATTCACAGACTATGACTAAATGCATTAGGGATATTAAAAAACATTTATTGAACACAGGCTGAACGTCTGACGACTCAGTTACAGTTTAAAGCTGTAACAATTTGTCAGTTAATTGATTAGTTGTACTAACTATTAATCACCAACCATTTTGATAATTGATTAATCGTTTTGTGTAATTTTCTATGAAAAAAACTATCACCTTTTCTGAGTTCAGCTTCTCAAATGCGAATATTTTCATGTTTCTTTACAGTAAACTGAATATCTTTAGATTGTGGACAAAACAAGATATTTGAGGGTGTCACCTTGGGCCTTGAGAAATACAGATCATTCAACATTTTTCACCATTTTCTGACATTTTTATGGACAAAACAGCTTAATGATTAATAGAGAAAATGACTGACATAATAATCAATAATGAAAATAATTGTTAGGTGCAGCCCTATTCTAATGATCTATCAAGGGGGCCTTAGAGGCAGTGGTATTGCCAAATGGTTAGATGGGAAATATTGTAATTTACCAAGCTAGTTATTTTCTAAATATGATCAGGAATTCATATAGATAAAAAAAAACAAAAAACATGAAATTAAAAAGCATGATGTTATGACCAGTTATGTTTGAATATCACCAAACATGACACATCATCAGGCAGAGACAAACATGTTTTGTCACTGTCAGCTAAGAGTACTTCGGATGCAGTGACAAATAATAATTTGGTTTTTAAAAAGGAAAAAGGATTGTGTGTAGGACATGGTATCATTCCTTGGCTTTGATACCAGTTCATGAACACCACTTTTTTCTGCAGCAATTTTAGATTTTTTTTTTTTTTACATATTTTTGGGGCTTTTTGCCTTTATTTTGATAGTGACAGCTGAAGATATGACAGGAAAGGATAGAGAGAGAGGGGGGCATGCAGCAAATGGACCGCAGGCGGGAGTCGAACTGGCGGCCACTGCAGAGAACCAACAGCCCCAGCACATGGGGCGAACGCTCCACCAACCGAGCTATAGGGGCGCCCTTTATATAATCCATTTTAACAAGAATTACATTACACATTACAGTACAAGGAAAGGACAGAAGAAAGGAAGAAGCTGTTCAAAGACCTATGAGCAGCTGGAGAAACTTTTTAGTAATAACTGTCAAAACTCCTTTGGTAATGTAATGAAATTTGGTATTGAATGACGAGGCATTTTCCCATGCTCAATAGTATTGAAGCAATTTGATCTGTACCATAAAAGTTCGGTACCCAGCCCTAGATGTGGGAGACAACCTTGATAATCCTGTGCCAGTAAAAGCTGCAACGCATGTGGTGAGGAAATATGACCGTAAATTTTGATTCAGAAATGCAGGCAGTACCAAAGGTACTGTGTGTTGAATGTGGTCACAGCCCAGCTTATTTTTCCCTCTTCTTTTCATGTTACTTTTTCCTCATTTATTTGTGAAGGTGATTCTTAAAATTATTTAATAATCATTAGTGGGCCTTCAGATACAAAATATTGAGAACCGCTGATCTTGATTTTACGATGCCTTCTTTGCCATCAACATGACAGCTGACATTTTTAAAATTGTAATTAAAATTTTGAAAAAAGGTAGATGTTTCCACTTGATTTTTGTGATGAACACAAGAACTTCTACCGAGAGCAAGGCCTTAACAGTCACAGGAAAATAGGAATCAGCCTGCATGGGAAATACATTTTGACCTTGGCATCACAGAATGCCCCTAGCATTAACTTTTTTTTACAATCATCTATGAACAAAACTGCAACGATAACAGCTGTTTCAAAACTACTCATATTCAATCAAGCCACCACATTCCATTTGTGGAGTATCCTTTAGGAGCACTACACTACACTTGTTAGTACTACAACTCATGTAGCCTGTGCCTACACCTTTTTCATGCTTAACACTCTGTATGCGGATGGTACTCTGCACATCTATTGATGGCAACAGACACATACAGTCACAGACTATAAAAAGCGCAGGTAAATAACTGATTCGCTTGAAAAGACCTTAGCCCAATTATTCAGTGTAAGTAAACACAGCATGCATTTCACCTCTGTGTTCTTGCCACTTGTTTAGAGTAGCAACTCTCCTCTGGTTATTTGAGTAAGATCTCTTTGAGACACTACCAAGCTAACCACAGCTGCCTCAGCCCACAGCATACTAGCATTGCAGGAAAACATGTCACCCTATAAGTGAATAAATATCCAGGACCTAAGGCGATGGCGCCCTCCAATCATGATGTCTCATGTTGCAAAAGAATTTCAACAGTGCATTCCTCCAAGCTAATTTTCTAATTAACGTCTATGAGAAAATTAGTTTCAAAATAGGGTTGCATACTTTGCACAACACATCACACTGTCATGATTTGGACAGATACTGCGGATACTGCTATCCAACTGAAATTAAGATGCTTAGGCTATTTTGTACAACCATTGTATGATGGTAGATCTGCTATGTTAAATGAGTGTTCTTATGTCCTTGTTTTCAGAAAGGCAAATCAATACCAGAACAGACATTTGAGACCTAATGAGGGCACTCCCTGAGAGTAAACCTGTACGTGTTGGACTTCTGTCTACACACAAAGTGAACATAGAGTACATTTAAATTTATTTCAAACAGCCAGTGGTTTCACTAGACAAAGACATAAAGACAATGTGCAAAATCAATACAAATAACAAAAGCCAAGCCATTGCACTACTTGCTTTCCACCTAATTAAAACCCCGAGGGAGGTACCACATATAGGCTACAGATAGTAACGGAAAAAAAGACACATTCCCATGAATGTACATACGTGTCTAGATAACCAACAATGCAAGCAAATATAGAGCAAATAGAGTCTGGTAGAGGACTCAAATAAACAATCCTGGATAGTTCAAGTATGGCAGTATAACACAGAAAGTCAGCCCCATCGGAATCTGACACATGGGGATGTTTATATATCTGACTCAGCCTCCCCATTATATCAATATACCAGAAAGGCAGTGGGAACACATTTTACAATATGGCACGGTAAAACCGACAAATGATACCAGTGCCACAGCTGATGTCAAACATCCTTAATGCTGTAGCGTGGTGGCTCCCATCCACTAGAGAAACGCGCACTGACCCTGTTCAGTCAAAATGCGTTTTAACTGCATGTTACTGCAGCCACTCAGGCAGAGAGAGCAGCCATGTGCTGTCATAAGGCAGAGAACAGCCCTTCACAGGCATATCCCCTCACCCCACTAATGGTGGTTGTTGTGAAGCAATCTCCAGTGGGAGTAGGTATGCAAGTCACCAGTATGCCATTGAGAATACAGTGGATGATTGCAGTTTGCTAACAGCATACATGCAGCACAGTCACTAAATCAAAACGCACTGTATTTCTAATCATGTTTCATTAATACAGAATGTAAGTAATACTTTACTAAATGTTTTTTTTTTTTTGCTTTTTTTGCTTTTCATAAAATATCCCTATGCTTCAAAATCTTCAGATTGAATTAGACTAGATACCAAAACTAAGCTCCCAGGAATATGGTGTAAACACTAGTCCTTAGAAATAAGAACATTGTTCACTAGAATGTTCAATAGTTTCATTTAAATGCATTAAATGCAAACCGCTATGAAAGCACATCACAAACACGCCCTGGCTCATAAAGAGCCCATCATATCCCTTGATCCCTTGAAGAGTGCTACAAGTGAAACGCAAATAGCCAATCATTTAATAGATATATTCGGTTCTACCATTTCCACCATTATCACGTGACACAACTGAACAGTGTGGAGTGAGAGTTTTTTTTTTAAATCTATTAAAGCTGGCCTCACAATACAGGAGTTTTAAAATCCAAACAGATTTTTAAAATCTGGTTGTACTGCATATAAGGAGAAACTTCACAGATGATCTTAGATGATGATCACAATCACCCACACACTGCAAGATTTGAACATAATGGCACACCACACACTACAGGATATTATCAAGAATATTGTGCCAAAGGGTGCGCAATCTTGTGTGATTTCATGGGGAACATGATCTTGTGTGACTTTATGTGGAAGCAGACGTAAACAATGAAGAACACACTGTAGTAATGTGAATGGTTTGCAGTGAGAAATAACAAAAGCAGAAGTTAAACACATCTGAATGACACAATGTTTGAGGAGATGAAGTCAACTCGACATGTTATTCTTCAGTAAGAACTGGAGGTGAAATTTTAACTGTCAGTTTTAGTCAACAGTAGTATGTAGGGATGCACCGATACCGATGCCAGCATCGGGTATATGTCCAATACTGCCCTCACATACTTGTATTCGTAAAACTACTCCGATACCACATCACAAGAAGTAGCCGCATGACACATCGTCATCATCTCGCTGTCCTTTATATCATCCACTAATGACCACAGCGACTTTTGAATGTCCAAAGTCCATGTAAAACTGAAATAAATGCACCTGCAAACCGCAGCCAGCCGCTGTCCAATAAGTCCCAGCGGGCGTAAACTAGTTGAATGTCTCGGCTAATTAATCCAAATACGAAGAAACAACACTGCTGCCACCAGTCTGTAATCCTCTTTTCTTCGTAATAAGCTGCTACAACTTCTCTTTGTGTACTTCTTCAGTGAAACGGCCTGACAGCACAGTACACCCAACTTCACTCTTTGGGGTTAACAGCAGGGTAAACAAAACTGTTGCACATGGCACCACACTCATACCCGTCCCCCCTAAACGATGACAGGTAGGAACTAATTAGCTCTTAGATAAGAGGGACATGAAGAAGAAACTTAAATACTACACATGTAAATGTGTAATTAAAATACTAGTTAAAGTGCTGTAAACGATAATGAAATAATTATCATATATAACACCACTTGTAACAGTAAACTTAATTCTACAAGTCCATAATGAAATGTACATACTGAAATATATCATATAGACAGTAAACTGCACAGCTTAATAACACAAAACACACAAAATCAGCTAAGTAACTTACTACAAATAACCCAAAAATGTCATGAGTATAGTAACTATGGTTACACATGTTGCAGGAAACAGCAACAATGATTTGTTACATTTAGAAAGTGAGCATCTGATGAAAATAAATGTTTTAAAGTTCTTGCAAGAACTGTAATGGCATTATTAAGTACTCGTATCGGTACTCGATATCAGTAAGTAACCAAATGTAAGTACTTGTACTCAGTCTGAAAAAAAAGTGGCATCGGTGCAGCCCACAAAGTATGTAAACGAATATTAACCACGGGCTAAAATATTTAGCGTTGCTCAGCAGCACCTCTCTTTCACTTCCGTACTGATGTAATCATCCACATTCTAATTTGTAAATATTAAACATGTTTGATATTTATGACTCAAATTCTGGAAGACACTGATCCATTTGGTAACACTGAGATTATGTCTGTAACACCTCCCTCTACTGGAGCATTTGGACAGATCTGCTCAAACCAACCTTGAATGGTGACTGTCAGGAGAGGCAAATCAGATCCAAAATCTGCCCAGTTATCCTGTAGTGTGGATCCAACATTAGTCCACTACCTATGTGCCTTGATAAAAAGGCATATAGGTAATGGCATAATAGGTAAATGTAATAAAATCAGGAATTCAAATTCAAAATAAAGTGGTTAAATTCAAAGTAAGGTGGTTGAATTCACAATAAAGGTTAAATTTAACAGTTTCTCCTGATCTTTATTAAATATATATAAAAATGATAATAATAATTATTATTATTACCTATATTGCCTGAAATGAAACCTTTTATCATGACGCATTTTTCAGGTACATCACCAAGCCCTAGTAATATCCCATGAAAGCCTACCATGGTTTGGGTGGGCAAATTATAAACACTATCTTACTACATTGTGAGCATTTTGACCACAACCATCCACATTAATCTTAATTAACTGCTTCAAATTGCAGCTTTGTAATAATTACTAAACACTACCTGCAGTTAAGATAACAATGAAGGTAATTGCAGTGGTTCTCATTGGTGGTTCTTCCAGATGTTGTGCTACTATATCAAACATTTGAAGAGTGCATATCTGTGTCTCTACACTGGCCCAGGCACTATGACTGTTGCTGTGAGATGGTTTCATTTGCTTCAGAGGGCCTGTCATTTGCCTTTTGCACTTTATGACATCCATGGAAAAGATGCACAATGGGGTTCGTGACACATCCGGCTTCTGCTGGCAAAGAGAGCAAGACGGCTTTCAGGCAGTGGAAGTCAGTGAATCATACTGCGAGGAGATCCTTCAAGGAGGAGCGTGAGAGACATGGTAAAAAAGTCCAAAACAGACAAGATGCCAAACATAGCATACACAAAAAATGTTTGACTCCACTATATTGTAGAAAAGGTTTTGTTTGGGTATTGCATTTTCGATCTGCTCCTTTTAAGAAACCAAATAAAAGTCTTGGGTTGATGAAGTGGTACATGAGCTTAAAGTACTACCATTATGTATTAACCCTGCACATTGTTACTTATCCTTCATCCATTTTTATCTTTTCACTCCGCACTGCACAACATCTTTAACTAGGAATGGGTATAGTCAAGATTTTAGTATTCAATATTTTAAAGGCAGTACTGGTATCAATACCAGCAAATTGGATTCATGATATTTAGCAATTTTGCAATTAATAATCATAATCGCAAATTTAATGAGGTTAACTCTTTTTGCTTTAACTATGCTGCCTTATTATAACATTAGATTGCTGTAAATGAGCTAATACTACAGAAATGGTTGACATGTTGTAATGTAGTCTTGTGCTGATTGCTGTGGTGCATAACTCATGAAATTTGACTATTTGTGAGTTACACATAATTTCAAGTTAAATAATAAACTAAACTTTTAAGACAATAATTCAATTGTGTCAACAATCTCTTGTGTTCACAGCATCTAAAACAAATGTAAAATGGAGAGCGATGTCAAAAATATTGATACATGGATAAATATCGATACTGAATATTTGAAATGCTTTCAGTACTTTTTTCACAATACTGATTGATTGGCACCAGCCGCACTTTCTCGCACTCTCTTCTCTCCGACAGTGAGTTGGCACACACACCACTGCAGCGCCCAAATAACCCCATCTCCTCTTACTTTATCAAAGTGCTATCTTCCTCTCATCACTTGTCTCAATTTCTATATCCATTGTCATGTTATAGCCTTCTTAACTTCTAATACATATCTAAAATTTAATGCCCTCAATGTTGAGTGTCTTTATCTTTCTTTTGTGGTATTGAAAATGGTATAAAAATTGATATTTATCAAGGTATTGTATTGAAATTAGAAATTCCAGTACTGTGGCAACACTAATGTGAAGTATAAGACACAGCCATTTGACCAGTGGCCAAAGAAGTAAATTTAACACCCTGGACATGCATCTATAAGAAAGTAGTAGCTTCTCCTTTTGTTTTAGTGCAGCATGAGGGCACCAGACAAACACTTGATAATTTATGAGAGTCGTCTCTTCAGTCAGCCAAACAAGGTGCATGGAGATTTGTAAATAGACCTGGCATGTAAAGAAATGCACCCAAAACCCTACTTGTGTTTTATAATGTACTCTTACAGTAAGTATTTTTATTTTCAGATACATTCAGGATTTTCCCTGTTTTCTTCCCATTTTGGAAAGCCCACTTTCCTATGCACTGGTGTCTTTCTTAATGCTAAAGACACCAGTCTGCTTGAGGAGAGCTGCAAACAGACATCCACTGCTTCAACAGTTGGGCATTGTTCCTGGGAGGTTTACACTATGCCTCCCAGTTCCACCACCACAGGACAGGCACCCCAATCAACCAGTTGGAGTTGTAGTGCAGTGACAAGGAGGAAAACCATGTCTAGCTTTCCACCTGCAAACATGCAACTGTTTTTGATGGAAACAAGCTGGAAACAAACCCTGGTACTTCAAACTCTTTCTTAAGTTAGGCCTTAGGGATGTGTGTAGGATGTTTGAGTTTATACTTCACTGTCAGTTACCATAGCCAAATTGGGCAACAAATTTGGAACTGAGATGTGTTTGCTGAGCAGTGTGACCACCTGGGAGATCTGCCGATCAAAGCTAAGACACCCCATTAAGTCATGATATCACACTGAGTGAGACAGCTGCCCTGCAGAGAACCTTCATCTTTGGATCAATACCCAAAGCTTGTAACTTTAGGTGAGACCTGACCAGTAAACTGTTGAGTTCACCAAACACTGTGCCTTGATATCCTGTCCATGAATATCATACACAGTAAAGGTGACAAGTCAACCGTTGTCCAGCGCCAACACTGACTGTGCTTGAGTTTGTGCCAGGAACGCAAACAGAGCTCGAGGTTACAGGGAATGCACAACTTACAATGGCAGCCCCCCCCCCACCCCCCCCACACACAGGAACATACAACACAGGAAAAAAAACTACTTCAAGCCTTTCCCTCAATATTCTATCACCAGATTAGGGATGCATTGATCCGATTCTCAGTATCGACACTGGACAGTTATTGGCCAAAATCACTATATCAGGGAAAAGAAAAACTTTAGTCTAATCCAATATAATCCATTTGCCTAAACTACCACGTAAATGCTGAAATAAACTTTGAGCGACATGCTGTAAAGACAGATGTGTCACAAGTAACAGAGATGAGCAGCATGTGTCATGTGAACAGTAACTACAACGTGAGTGAGACCTGTCAGCATTACTGTCATCATGTCAGTTGTGTGGAGTTATTTTAAGCTCAAGCAAGAAAAAAGAAAACCAGCTGACTGCAAGTTATGCTATTTATTTCAAGTTAAACTTATTTTAATGGATTTAACTTAAACTTTGAATATTTGAATGGTGCTGACTAATCAAATATGCTGTTAAGAGCTGTCTGTGTGGAAAAAAAAGCAGCAGCATACACTAGCCTACATGTTGTGGCTTTGTCAGGGGCTCACAAATGTTTTAATGGCGAGGAACCCCACAATAGATGCACATTAGACCACAGATCCCAAATTTGAGAGGATTTTGCCTTAAGACATTCCCTCTGTATGAATCTGAAAAACCACTGGGCTATTTCTTCCTTCCTTCAGGGGAATAGAATATTACTTTCACAGTTTGAACAAAATGTTTTTACATTGCAATGTTAAGCAAAGTGCATCCAAAAACGTATTAACAGCTCAGAGGGTATCGGATTGGTATCATCAAATACACATGGTTGCAGTATTGGACATGAAAAAGTGGTATCGAGCCATTCCTAGCT
>JAJHUR010075335.1:131777-147386 GCA_027495735.1 Lutjanus campechanus | reverse complement strand
TTCTCTTACTCCATGTGTCCTCAGCACTCTGTTTTCTCTCCCCCTCCCATCCACATCTGATCTCTCTCTCTCTCTCTCTCTCTCTCTCTCTCTCTCTCTCTCTCTCTTTTAGTGCTTTCAGCTGGTTGTCATCATCACGTTCACAGAGTCACCCTTTAAAAAAATCCTTTTGCTCTCATCACTTGCAGGTGTATGTTAATGACACGTCATTGTCCCTGTCCTATCATCAACATGCTTTTCATCTCTAACAGCAGCATTCCTACTCAAAGTTTATATTTCTTCTATCCATTGTTTATCTGAGTACTTCACACTAATGGCCATCAGGGGGCGACTCCGCTGGCTGCAAAAAGAAGTCAGATTGTATGGAGTCATATCAGAAAATGACCCTACTTCTCAATTGATTCATGACCTCAATAAACAGTTTCCTAATAAGTTTATGGTCTCAATCATTTGTTTCAAGTCATTTTCTATACAGCATGATGTTCACTTTGTAAATTATGGTCTCATTTAATAACAATAAAGGTATTTTTCAGGGCGGGGCTACCGTGTGATTGACAGGTCAGTCTCAGTGAGTCTGAGGCTCACACAAGGCTCATAAAACTCAGATCAAACTGTCAAATGAGACAGTATTGATCAAATATGGATAAAGATTGAATTAATATATTGATATATTATTTCTCACCTAAAATGTTTTTTTTAAACATGCTTTGATATTTAGCTGTTATATGAGAAAGGTCACAACCAGGCGGGACAGAACCTCCCAAAACTCAGATCACAACACACAGGGCTCATGAAACTTGGATTAAACTGTCAAACTAGGCAGCGCTGATCAAATATAGATCAAGATTCTGTTACTACATGGCCTATTTCTTGCTTAAAGTGTTTTCGGAAACATATTATAGAGACTTATTAGTTGTAATATGAGAAAGATTGTGATCAGGCAGACCGCCAGTATTTCCTGCTGAACTGACAAGCAGAAACCAAGCAGTGCCCAAGTTTCTGGTGGTGCTATGCATGCCCTGGTTGCAAAATAACAAGATAGCAACCCCCATTATGCTAAACTCAAAGCTGCAAAACAGTAGTCCACAAACCAATCGGTGATGTCACCTCGAAATTTGACTGTTTATGGCCCTTAACCCTTAATTCAAAACTTAAAACCCACTGCTGTCTGTTAACACAACTCAACATCCAGTCATACTGGCTACTTTTAAATTTAAATGATTATATAGTTCAGTTGCAGCCAGCAAACCATGGAACCATGTCCTGTATACATGGTAATTATCTGTCACTGTCATTTACAGTCTGCTCAGCTTCAGAAGCAGCTTGCCATGTGAAACATTTTCTATTTGTCAAACACAAGTTGCTTTCTTATTTCTTATTTCTTCCTTATTTAGCTTGGTTTCTTGATTCTTATTGTGGGTTGCAGAACTGACTGGGCGTGACACCATGTTTATTGTCTACTTGGAGCTCTGTTCACGTACCTTTGAGGCCAAAGTTAGTTCTGTTTTTACAAACAGCGTGGTCCCTCAGCGGGCTGTGACCGTGCCAGGATGACCACCGGCAACCGGCTCGGTTTGTGGTCCTCTGGAGGACAAATGTGGAAAGTTCACACTCTATGAACATGAAACTCAGCTAAGTGATTATTTCTAATTATACAATGCACGCACCCTGGGTTCTGGGCAGAAAAAATATGCAGAAACCACAAAGAAAGACTTTGTTCACTGCTTGGCACGGTCCACCCTCTCCACAAGCCTGAGGAACAGTTACCAGAAGTGCAACCGTATAAAATAACTTTTATTTGTTCGAACACTATTTTAGCATTCATTTATTTCATTTGGGCGTACAAACTGATTCCAACATGAGAACACAGCACACAGTTACATATGGAGGTCATGTCCATACATCTGGCCCTGAAGTGCCCAGATGTGTGTGTAGAAGTCAGAATGGGACAGAGCTGTGTCTCAGGCTCAGATGTGGCCGTCGTGCTGCTGCAGAGGAATGCAGACGCAGACTGTGCTGAAACTGGCAGCAGAACTGTGGCCTCTGCAAAACCTCCAAGAACTACAGCTCAAGAACTTGAACAAACATATTATTCTTTCAATGGGCAAATTAAATAAAAATGTTATTCTAGGCTGTACCCCAAACAATTTCCTCTCTTAAATTGGTGCACTTACTGAGTGATTCAGAGGATACGGCCCTGTGTAAGGATTGGGTTTTTATTATTTGTATTATTGATTACAGTAAATGGATGATCACCTGGTCAGTGATAATGGGTCAGTAATTAAAGGCTGATGTGTATAATCTCACACTTATTCCTTACCAAAAAGCCAGTTGGCTGTGCTGAAGACAATGAAGATTTAAGACAGGAGGACGGGACATGCCTTTGGACCAATAGTAGTGGTTACATAACAGAAAAGGAAAGTGTCCACATACTGTAGTTCTGGCTGTTAAATCCTGCACAATTTTTTTTGCACAATCTCAAGTTATAACACACTACAGAGTAAGATATTTAATTTAAAAGGCCTGGTGTGTAAGATTTAATGACAGAATATGGCAGTTTGTTTTCATTGGTTAATGATCATCTAGGAATAATCGTGTTTTTGTTACCTTAGAATAAACTGTTTATATCTACAGAGGGAGAAAGATCCTCGGAGGCCGCTATGTTACACAGCCATGTTTCTATAGTAGCCCAGAATGGCCTTTTGCATTTGAGATTCAAGGCCACCACAAGTTCTCCTCTGTGCTTGTGGGTTCTGCAATCTGCAAACTCACCACTAGAGGCCACTAAATCCTTCACACCTGTCCCTTAAATATACAGCGAGAAACGATCAGTGTTTGGCTGAACGTATCCTTTACTCAAGTCATGTACTTCAGTAAATTGAGATGTTTGTACTTTGAGTACTTCCACTTCTTCACTTTCTATGTCCAAAACTTGTGATGAGCAGATTAAGATTAAATGACTCAATAATATGCTGCATAGTTAAAATCGCTCCACCCTGACTAAGTGAGCGATTATAATGCAGCCTACAAGTGAATGCAATAATTCAATATTATAAAAATGTCACTCTGACAGTGCTTTCTTGCACTACTACGTATTTAAACGACTTTTACTTTTGATACTTCTAGTACATTTCGCTGAAAATAGTTTAGCACTGTCCCTTTAACATTTGAATGAAGAACTTGGACTTGTAATAGAGTGGAGTGAATGGCAGTATTGCTACTTTTACTTACAGGACCATAGTGAAGGATTTAGTGGCACCTAAGTTGGCTGCAAAAAGGACAACATGAAAGGACATATCCAGAGCCAGTGTTTGGTTTGTCCTTTCTGGGCTACTGTAGAAACATGACGGTTCAACATGGCAGCCTCTGTAGAACAGCGCATGGGGAATTCATGATTGACCTCATATATAGTCAAGGCAGATAGGGCTTTCCGGCAGAAATCTTGTTATTTTAACCCAAACCAATGTTTTTCCCCTCTTAACCTACCCAAGAAGGCTTCCTGGCAGAAAGCCTTGAAAGCTAACTTCTCCTAACAGCCACTGAAGAGGACATGCTGAAGGCTCATAAAGTAATGTAAACACATCCGTTCTTGTTTTCAACTGGTTATACACTATTGACAACATATTTATGTACATTCCTTTTCTGCAATATTCTGCCAATAACTACCCCATAAATCTTACACACTGGAGGGAGATGGAATGCGTGTACGTGAGTGTTTTGTGTTTTTTACATGGCAGAGATCGTTCTCATGGCAGGCACTTGAACGCGTCACACACAGGTGTAACTAATATCGTTAATTATGGCTGCATTCCATTTGTTGTGCCAGTGTGAGGGCCATAGTATTGTGCATGCTGGCTCACTCACATGGCCCAGTGCACTTAAATGGAACAGAGACATCATTAATGTTATTAGTAACACCTGTGCTTCCCCTGCCATGACAAGTCAGAATGTCTGCTGTCTGAGAGAGAGAGAGCAGAACAATGAAAACACCTGACAAAACTCTGGGAGAAAAATCACAGTGTGAGTCATAGCTCGTGGATTTTAGGTGATGATTATTTGAATATTTAAATACTGTATGATTCATTGTAAAAACTACAGAGAGTGATATGCAACTACAGTTACATATCATAAAATAACAGAATGTTTTATTGTATAAAGCAGGTGCAGGGATACAATGATGGGAGAAAATTACAATAAATACAGAAATAAAGCAATCTTTGAAAATACTGGTAACGCTTTAGATTACAGCCCACAAAGTACAGCATAATTACTCTGAAGTTATGGTGTAGACTTCTGTAATGAATAAGGAGGTAATAATTTGAGATTTTGCAAAGAAATCATACTGTTTTTAACCACTGGGTACCTGTTCTATTACAGGGTTGACTGAGCAATAATCTGGACTTTTAGGAGAAAACTTAACAACTGTAGTTGCTATCCACCTACTGTGTAACACAGGTTACAGTATGACCATAAAACTGAGCAAAAAAAATTGGACATTGAAGGGAAGATGGAGTAAAAGAGTTATAAGTAAAAAGTAACTTGCCCAATACTGATGATGTGACATTATATGTCAGAAAAACATTATTTTGTTTGGACACTTCACACCGAAGCACACATGTGGTGTGAATTTTCTGGATTAAAGGGGCATTCCACCGATTTTTTCACACAAGATGTGGCTGTTCATCAGGCAGAAAAGGGTCTAATGTCATTGCTCTATGGAAAATGTAGGATAAAGTGTTTTAGGGACATGGTAGGGACTAAAAGTCAGTTGTGCTGGCATCTGCTGCTTTGATTTTGACCATGCCTTTTAAAATCTGTTTTTGTTTTAGATCATTGATTCAGTTAAGGAAAAACTACCCAGAAAGCCTTTGATTGGGAAAAAATGGAAGAAGCAGGAAGAGCAACAGAGGAGTGATTCCTGTCCCAAGACACACATGCAATAGATATACAGAAATACAAGAAACTCCAAAAAACTCCAAAAAAAAATCCCCCTCTCGCAATGAAAATGCCTTTATTGTCATTGTCATGCCTTGAGAGGAGCACCTCAAACAAATTCATTTTGAATCCAGGTTGTGCTCCTGTCCAAACATTTTTTGAGACATGCAATAGGTGTTATGTTTACAGAATAAATCGACAAAATCAGAATATGTATAAATTTCACTGATGAGGACTGTGGCCTGACCATTTCGACGAAGCTTCTGAAGTCTGTAATAGCTTGATTTTCCCACAAGATGGCAGTATTTGCTTGCATTAACTCTCATCTCCTGGCCTGCCTCACAGGAAAACCCAAACCAAAGTTGAGGTCCTTCTACTTTACGAGCACTAATATGATAAATATGAAATGTGTTGCTCATGTGAACATGTACCAGATTTCTTTTCACTATTTGATTTGGGATCTAAAATTCCACTGAACTCAGGGAAATGGTGAAGTTTGGATACCTCTCTTAACACACAATCTTGGCAATGTATTATATGTATAAGCTTCATATCAACACATCAGCTTTTTCTCTGCCAGTGTTTGGAGATACTGTATAAAGCATCCACATACCCTGGGCAGTTGCCACTTCACAGCCTGGTACTGCAGACATCCCAGCTTTTCCACAGACCATCTGTCAGCACTATGCAGAAGCTGTATTGTATGCTGCTGTCCGCAGGCCAAACCCAGTTTATGATCCGTTCAGCCACCCTCCTGTTTTTGAAATGATACTAACTTCTCATAATTTCTGACTTCTGGGACACCCTCCCTGACCAGATCTGCTGCTGGCGCAGTAACGCGTCACAGAGTCAGATTGTCAAACCCATTGTCCATCTGTTCCTCATAGACGCGGAGCGTAAGAGCATAGCCACGACTGTAATTAGCTGCAGGGAGAAGTTCAAAATCCCCACAGACTGCAGTCAGAACGTGACTTTCTGGGACAGTCTGCATCCAAATCGCAACCAAAAATAGCATTGTGGGAACAGACCAGACTCTGGATTCTGGACTGAGCACAGTTACCGTACTTTGACAAATGACCTGTGTTTTTGCATTTTGGATTTAAGTTGCAGCAAATATCCAGCCCTATCAGGACATCAAAACAGCGACTGCATTGTTTCAGATGGTAGTCTTTCTCTTTTGGGTTTGAAGGAGGCACAAAGGCAGACAGAGCAAAAGAGAAGAAATAGGTTAAACAGTTCTTTGTGTAGAAATAAACTACAGATGGTAGAAATCTGTAGAGTATTTATAGACAAAGTATACTCTCACACAAAGATAGAGTTGATTTTTCTCAATGCTACAGACATCTAGGACTGACAATATGATATGAAAATCATTCAATACATTTGAAATCTATTTTTAACCATATGCGAGTGCACAATATTTAACAAATAAAATCCAAAAAAAACAAAACACATTGTCACATGAAAAAAGTAAATACATAAATACATTAAAAAAGCCAGTTAATTACTCCACAGCACAATCGTATATATTTTGCATTTGCAGCACGTTTAAATTTAACAAACATCCTGAAAACAATGTTTGGGATCAACAACAACTGAAAAATTAATGCATCAATCTTTTTGAATTATGACAACTTCCAATGAAATTAAGTTCGGCCAAAAAGCTACTTTGAGTTGGAGGAATTA
This sequence comes from Lutjanus campechanus, assembly GCA_027495735.1. Classification (NCBI taxonomy): domain Eukaryota; kingdom Metazoa; phylum Chordata; class Actinopteri; order Lutjaniformes; family Lutjanidae; genus Lutjanus; species Lutjanus campechanus. Next base: position 140,765 of record JAJHUR010075335.1, on the reverse strand, counting down.
GGTTTTCCTCTACGATCAAAGGGACTTTTAATTACCACTTAACAGAACTATATAACTCTTAAATGAAGTTGTTCCAACTACTTTTTCCACATTATTTAAAAAGAATCAAAGAATCAGAAACTATCTTGTGACCATGCAATTTAACAAGTGGTGGAAATAGATCCCCAAATTATTTTATTTTATATTAATAATTACACTGTAAAAATAAACTTTTCCTTTGAACTTAAAAAAGTTAAGTGTCCAGGCTGCTGTAAAAATTTAAGTTGCCTGAACTGTTAAAGACAAGTTGAGATAATTTTTTAAATGATTCAAAACAAAAATAAACTTTTTCTGTCAAACAAACTTGATATTAAGTCAATTGCACTTGAGAAGATGTGTTTGCAGTGTTTTCATTATGTGAAAAATAAAAACTATAATTATCTTAAAGTGTATTAAAGACACACTGCAAGTTTTCATCATGTGTTTTCTTTACACTATAAAAGGACAGTTTTAACTCAAACAATGCATGCTGGGAAGTTAGCTAAAATGCTGATCGTGTTTTTAAAACTTAATTTTATGAGCTGATGGAACTCTGCATAGTACATTCAAGAAAATACTGAAAATATCAAGTTTAATTAACTTAACATAAATACAACTTGCATATTTACTTTAAGTTAAAAGGACAGTTAACCCCCAAATCCAAAATACATATTTCCTCCCTGGCCTGTAGTGTAATTTATCCATCTAGATTTTTTATTTAGTGTGAGTTATAGAGTTTTAAAATTAAATTACTGTGATTTATTGCCAATGTTTTAAAAATACATTTGAAAAAAATCAAGACCATGCAGTGTGTCTTTCTAGAAATCATGACGCACTTACTCAAAATAATCCACTGACTTTGTTGTGAGCAGTTTCATGTTGGAACTACTTTCTTTCTGCAGTAGAATCTTCCAAAACTATCTTTCTTTTCATTATCTAGATGGATAAATAGCACTGCGGGCCAGGGGAAAAATATGCATTTTTGATTATGGGGTGAACTGTGCCCTTGATAAGAAAATATTATTAGATTTCACTAAATTCCTGTGTAAGTATTTACAGTGTAGCTCCATGTTATTCTACATTTATTTATTTATTTTATTTTTTATTTTTATTTTTTCCAAAATAGTTGTGAAACCTGAAGTTGCAGTTCAGGTAACACATTATTGTACACATCAACTAGAAAATAAAATCCATTTAGCATTCACTTTCATTATAAAATACACATGCATTTTAAAACGTGACAATGCAAATCAGATTTTTATTTATTTTATTTTTTCATATACTATTCCAAACACACACACACACTAAAAGACAGTTCAATCTTACTGAATAACCTGCCCCTTTTTTTTCAGATCAGTATTGTCAGTCCTGATCTTCCATACCTTGAAGAACTTAAAGAAAATGACCTCAAGCAAATCCTTGAATATACACTTTTGCATTATTGCTTCATCGTTGCTCATTTCATTCACTTTAATCAAAGATTTCCATCTTGAATGCTCAGCCTGCAGACAGAGACCCAGCGTGCCTCACATTGTGGACCCATCCTGCCTGAATCCCCCTCTTATCTCTGAGGACGACAGATGAGCTGTCTGCGGTGGCAAGGCCTCGAACGTGCCCCTCATCACTCACATTCAGCTCAGTCTTTGCTTGAGTTTTTTTGTGTGTGTACTTTTATTAGAATATACTGTGCGTGTCTGCAAATCCTCAGCCAGATCCACAATAGTCATTTATGTAAATCCAAGGTCTTTTGCTCCTTTCTTCACTTATCCGGCCTCTTCCTCCACATCCTCCTCAGCTCTTTGAGCTTTTGTCACCTCCTCTCATCTGCCTCAACCTTGACATTTGCCATCTACTGTCTTCCTTAGAAGACAGAGTACAGACACATCACGCAAAATCACATGCAAAAACAACATTTTTATTTCAGAACTGTACAGGGAATACTTCAGTTTACAACCAGATCACTTCCACCCCTTTGAAGCAAGTTTGGTTCCGCTTCCTTCTCCTAGTTAAGCTGTAATAATGGCTCAATAGTCTGGGCAAGTGACCGTAAGGCTCTGTTTCAGGCTGCAAAGACTCTTGCAGTTCAAGGCCATTACCTCAGTTATAACTGCGGGTCCTGCTGGGAGCTGGGAAGTGGGTCTGCGTCTCACCCTATTGGCCAAAAGCATTCTTTTAATCCTTCTTTTAATCTTTTAGTACCCATGAAACAAAATATTACAAAGAAAAAGAAAGGAAATGGTGAGTCAGGCCGGTGTGTAAACACTGAACACATACACACACTTTCAAATCTTTGATTTTGCTTCTGCAAGCATGCACACACGCTCACACATGCCTGATAAATTGTCAATATGAACTCATTAGATGGTATGAGGCCTCAGTTTATGCTGCCTCAGTTTATTCACAGGGTGGTCGATGTCCTAATGGACCTAAGTTTCATTGAAGTTGCAATTAAGGCTACTGAATTTTTATATGAGCTCCTTCACAGACTGATGGAGATTCCATTAGCCCCCTCTAGCTTTTATCCTCTTCTTCACTCTGTCTTTGCCCCGTAATCCACTTAACCTGAGCTCTCCCTTCCTTTCTTTTTCCATTTTCATCCTCCTTTTAGCCGTGCCAAGCTGGGAAATTCTTGAAAGTGCTAGTGGCATGGCATATAAAGGGCAACTCAGCACTTTGGGTCATACTGAAATATCTCAACAACTACAGGATAGATTGCAAAGGAATTTTCTACTGATACTCACAGTCCCTCCAGAATCAGTGCAACTGACATTTTCTCCCCCACAAGGTTGACATTTTTTGCTTTTTAGTGAAATGTCTCAACAGCTATTGGCTAGCTTGCCACACTACTTGGTTTAACTTCTTGTACCATCGTCAGATAAAAACCTCAATCTGTACAGTACTATGTTAGAAGTCAGAGCTGGGAATGACCAGAGTGGACTGCATTCCTTTGACATATATAGAAATGGACAACATGAGAGCTCCCCAAAAGTGAAACCAAAACATCTCCCTCAACCCCTGGTGGCTTGCTGCAGTATAGGTCCTAAGTACATGTTCAATACATTTTTTTTTTAACCAAAGATGGTTTCTGTCATTTAGTCCTTATCATGCTGATGTGTGTTCAACTGTTCATTTTTAAGTTTGGTTTTCATTTGTTATATGATGCTTTAAAAAGCAGATTTCATGTCATGATTGACAGCTGAGCCCCGCTTGTGTTTGTCGGCTGCATGAGTGGGAATTAAGTGTGGCTCCATCACTGATCACTACTGTGCTAGTATCCAGGATATTTTGGCTTGACTTTTTTTTTTTTTTTACAGTGGGAATAAAAATGTTGATAGTGTGTTCCAATTCAACAAGTCAGATGAACCCACAAACAATGTAGCACACATACAAGCACCATAGCATCATGTCAACAGTTAGAAGTTGGACAGTATTGTGTTCAACTGATTTAATGAGACAGAAGTGTACAGTATAGGGTAACACTTTCAAATAAGGTGCACAAAAACTGAGTAGTTACTAGGGAACGAATGAGGAACTAACTGCATGTTAACCTTTACTTAATGAGTAACCCCTAATCAAAATATAGAGAAACAAGTTAAGTAACTATAACTCATGAGCAACTGTTAAAAATGTGATCAGGTTACTCAGTTTTTGTCGACCTTATTCAAAAGTGTTAGCCAGTAGAGTATAGAAAAGTATATTACCACAGCTTTCGCTACTGTTGATGCACAGTGAAGCCATCTTGGATTTTGACGTTGAGGTTGGTGAGGTTTCTTCAATTTCAGTGTTGGAAATCTGGCTTTAAGGGGCGTTCCAAGTGAAATTTCCAACTGGGAACTCAGAAAATTCTGACTTCCCTGTTGAACTGGAATGTACCATTTAGTTAATGGCACACAACCAAATATTTGCAAGACTAATGATATTTCTACCAGCCTCAGCCGTAGTTTTTGTCTAGTGCTAATTGGCAAATGTTAGTATGCTCACACGCTAAACTAAGATAGTGAACATGGTAAACTTTCTAGCTACTGCTTAACATCAGCATGTTAGCATTGTCATTGTGCACTTGTTAGCATGCTAGTTTGCCAATTTAGCTCAAGTACAGCTTCCCAGAGCTGCGAGCATAGCTGTTGACTCTTAATACTCCTTTATACCACTGTGTCGAACACAACATCTCTGTTTCTGTGCCACAGGTATAGTCTGACCTTGGGCTGCCAAAAGAAAAGCCTTATCTTGTCAATCAGATGGCAGTCTCTTTTCAGTACCCGGTCACATACAAGAAGGCAGCTCACTCAGATAACACACAGGTACAAGCGAAGGCGAAGCACAAAATGATTTTAAGCCAATAGAATTGGGAAATAAATGTAAAATGATTGTTTTCGCAGCTGTGCAGTTGGCGCTCATGCTTTACGCTGGAGTGAGTGGTATGCACAGCATCAGGCAGGCTGAGCTCAAAAGTGGGGGGAAAAGGGCTCGGAGTGTGCTGTAACAGTGAACAGGACAGGTCGAGCTGCGGTGTACAGGGGAGACGAGATGAAGGTTAGTTGTAGGTGATTGATGGTGTTGCCTGCAGCGCTGTCATTGAGTAATTGACCTGAAGTCATCAGAGTTGTTAGTATTGAATCAAGCATCTGTAATGAAATCAGAGACCCGGGCAGTGCTAAACGCAGGGATCCGGCTCTAATGCAGCAAGACTGATGAGGTTACCGCCGCAGTCATGTTTCATGTCCCTGTGTGCGGGAATCCTGGTTGGACCTCAGAGGGAAACACAATATTCTGTAATGCATCCTTTTATACAGAATTAATTGCAAAAGGATTTGAATTTAATGCTGTGATCTTGTATTAAGAAGCATGTAGACAGTTTTATGGCATAAAATGATGCAATATTTGGACGTGGAGCCTCTCATTGTGTGCATGTTGTCCTTGTCTCTCTCTGACTGTGTGTTTGTGTTCTTATGTCCTCTCTGTGTGAATAGCATGCTTGTGCTTTGTCTCTTGTGCGTCTGTGTGGCCTGTCCTCGCCCAGGTTTCCATGGTAGAGAAGAGCTTGTGTGGCTCAGGTCTGCTTGGTGACCCCTGAAGTTGCTCAACATCCTCCTGTATCCAGTCATCATATACAGTTTTTTGTCATCCTGATTGTTCATACTGTTGCCTTGCCAACCGATATCAGCTGAGCTCTAAAATGTAAATGTTCTTTCTTGAAGTCATAATTATATCAGAAATAGTTCAGAAACAGATTCAATTTACAAAAACACACAGGTGACAGCAGTGCATACACTTCATCTTTCATTCACTCTGTTGATTCTCCATACTGTATCATGAAACAAATGCTGAAGAAAACTTAATCGACAACTCCACCAAAGCCTTTTTAAGGTAAATGACTAATGATGAAAATGCTGAACTTGGATGACTACGCTGGCCTCGTGGCAGGACTCATTGTTTTACTGGAATCAGATTTGTGCAGTCTCAGGGATAATTCCTCCGTCACATGCAATACAGTCTCAATCAAAACAACTTTCCTGTCTACGGGAATGTTGGGTGGGTGGCTCACTCCTTCTGTGGTCTGACCGCTAACCGTGTCACGCACTTAAGGGGGAGTTTGCTTTAGTTCATAAGCAGGTATTTAGTTCTTTGTTATACTTACTGATAATGACCGTCTTGAGTAACCCGCTAAATTTCATGGCCTCGGGGAGCAGAGAGCTGCGCATTCATCCTTCAGTGCAAGTCCCTCTCTCACTCAAATCAGACGTTCTCATATGTGGTTCAGTGCGCATATTTCCTATGTATGCAAGAACTTGTACAAGTGATACAAAGCAAACAATATAATATACAAATTACAGAGTACACATTGATTTAGTAGGGCAGCAACACTGTATTATAAACATTAACAGATGGACACTGTGGACAATAGGTCTCCCTGTGGTTGCAAAAAGCCGAATGGTCAACAATGTGAGTAATGATTTGTAAAAGGTAAAAACAAGGGTATGAGCAACACACTGATCGTAAGAACTGGATCCCTGACCTCATTGTTACGACAACTCTACTGTGTTGGAGTACTGGCAGGAGACAGATCAGCGCTGACTCAGTGGGAACAAGACATCCACAGCGATGAATCATACAAAGAGACAATATAAATATTTTCATCGGGCTTCAAACTGAATTGAAATGAAATGAGATCTGAACAGAGGCCATGCACGTGACGTCACAGTATGCAGAAGTCACAGCGGTTACAACTACCAGGCGACAGCGAAACAAGCGACAGTTTGTGCTCAGCGTGAATGACAAAACACAAAATACACATCTAAAATGGGAAAGAGCTGTTGTGCGATTGACTGTACAAACAGAGAGACCTTTTTGCAGACTGCCAAAAGCAAATAAGAAAGGAAAGAAAAGAAAAGAGAAGCAAATGGAACACTGCAATTCACAGAAACAGCTGGATTCCAGGCACCGCAACGTGGCTTTGTGGGTGACATTTTGTCAGGTTTGTATCATTGTGATGTAATGTTTTCACACCACAGATGACAAAGAAAGGCATTGAAATGCGAGTTGTAAAACATTCATGTAGACTCATATATGAATTTAGTGTGGTGAGAAAGGACCCGGCAACATGCACGATGAGTCTACTCTGCTCATTCGTGACTGCCTGTCAAAAAACTAAGATTAAAACATGTACACATTTTAGAGAAAGTAGTTAACCTTTTCACCCACCCACCATATGTAATATGTTAGTTTTTATGATCCACCCCACCCGTATAACTGCAGCCCATCATTTTCAGTGGAAGCCAGCGAAATGCCAGAAACCAGAAACTGGTATCCAACACAATCAAAGATGAGCTGGCCTTGTTTTTTTCAGTGCTCCAATTACTTGGTGACACATCAACCAATCATTAGTTTTTGTTTTGCATCTCCGTATCCAGTCTCCCCCATAATTCTGTGTAAACAATGGAAGAATAACTTACTCTTGCTGTTAGCCATTTTCCAGTTTAATTTAACCCCACCCTTTTTTTTTAAACTGCAAATTTCAACAAAAAAGTAGCTTCACCAACTCTATACACAAGTGCTCTTTGACATCAATGAGCCCTAAAGCAACACTACAATGGCGACTTGGTGACAACTTGGATGGCCTCATTTTGTAGCTATGTGAACAGTGCAGTGAACACAGGGTGAGAATCTTCACAGACATTCTGTAGGATGTTTGGCCACTCAGTCCAACTGAGGGAGCGTGTTCCAGTGGGAAAGTGATGTCAGTGCAGAGCCACGATCACAGCTCTCACTGCACCTTCGGTCACCTGCGGGAGGCGCAACAGGTTCCTTTCACATAAAGAAGTCCTGGAACTATATTTGATTCGTGATCAGTTACATTGTTTGCTTGTGTAAATTAATGGAGATGAAACAACTTATCCACTTTGTACTCTCATTTGTCAAACAGACTGATGACAAACTGAAACTTCACTGTCTGGTACAAAGAAAACACACAAAGCAATGACTTCATTGTGTAATGGCCTCATCTGCTGCAGGATCTCATTAATCAGTACACTTGGAAAGGTTGTTCACTACAATTTGAAGTGGGTGGAATTTGAAGTGGATGAAATACACAGGATAATGATTTCAAAATATAATGCAATATAAAATGAAGGCCAGATTGTCGAGGTTCCAGTAATCATGAAGATTATATGCTATTAGAATACATTGTGTATGTGGATCAAAATGAACAAATGAAGCCAATTATTCTGTGTCTTTCTCTTGTGGTAAATTGATGACTAGCCTACATGCAATGCAATTACTTTCATTTCATTATTTTATCTCCTGCTGTAATTTAGAAGGAGGGAGTAGCTCCTCACTGAAGTATCATTAAAGGATTCCTGTGTGTTGTTCTGGCTCCTAGTGTATTTGTTTTGGTTGCTCAATTAACATTCTGTGGGGAACTGTGACATTTCCTCTCTGACTGTATCTACATGGACATTAGCCAGCCCAGAGAGCTGCTCTTTTGGTGTGGTAGTGAAAGGTGATATGTGTGAGCAGCTGTTTAGGCTCCACAGTTCGCCTGGGCTGCCTCCCACCAGCTGATGAGTGTGTGTGTGTGTGTGTGTGTGTGTGTGTGTGTGTGTGTGTGTGTGTGTGAGTGTGTGTGTGTGTATACACATGTGGATATATTTTACTACATTACATAAATCAGCACTCTGCTAAGAATCACACGAAGTCACTTTGTTGTCAAACCAATGCTTTTGTTACATCACATTTTCTTTTTTATTTGCATCAAACTCTTTTATGTGCATCACAAAGGAAAAAATGCCAACTCAACCATGGGGACAAAACGGACCCATGCCAAAAGTCGTCAACCTACGGGTTGTTGTTGTGGCCAAAACGCTGGGTTCAAAACTCTACTCTCTACCATGGAAAACGGCAGCCCTTGGAGCCAAAACTCAAAAACCGAAAAAAACATAGACCCGCGGGCTGTCGTTTTGGCCAAAATTTCAACTCACCCAAAACGCCGGCCGTCGGTGCCAGAACTGGTCCCTGGGAGGAGACATCATCCCGCCGGCTGTCGTTTTGGCCAGAATTCGCCCTGGTTAAAAACGGCAGCCCTTGGAGCCAAAACTCAAAAACCGAAAAAAACGTAGAGTCGTTTGGCCAAAATTTCAACTCACCCACAACGCCGGCCGTCAGGGCCAGAAATGGTCCCTGGGAGGAGACATCATCCCGCCGGCTGTCGTTTTGGCCAGAATTCGCCCTGGTCAAAAACGGCAGCCCTTGGAGCCAAAACCGGAAAAAACGTAGACCCGCGGGCTGTCGTTTTGGCCAAAATTTCAACTCACCCAAAACGCCGGCCGTCGGTGCCAGAACTGGTCCCTGGGAGGAGACATCATCCCGCTGGCTGTCGTTTTGGCCAGAATTCGCCCTGGTCAAAAACGGCAGCCCTTGGAGCCAAAACTCAAAAATCAAAAAAAAAAAAAAAAAAAAAACTCTCAACCCGCG